>VUQG01004989.1:2995-19016 GCA_015106755.1 Etia nguti | reverse complement strand
CCCTACACGCTGCTCCCCGGGCGCCCAATGGCAGCACACTGCTTCACTGAGTGAATGGGTTAAATGCAGAGAGGAATTTCCCCACGGGGATCAATAAAGTATACGTTATTATTATTATATAACTAAAACACAGAAAAACACCGGGTCGCAGACCCAGTACTGTGACAGTAACACCCTCAAATCAACTCTAAAATAAATGGTCAGCCAGTGTAGAGTCTGTAAAATGTCAACTTTTTGCTGATCAAAGTTGAACAGTTTCATGTCTACTCTTTGGTTTGGTTGAAATCTGTTGAAACACCATTACAATAATCGAACCGAGAGGAAATAAAAGCATGAATTAGAATTTCAGTGTCATTTAAAGTTATGATATTTCTTAGGTTTTAGTTACAGACTGTTTAACCTTTATTTCCAACCCCCCCCCAAAATAAAACTGGCATACATTAGTTAAACATTCTGTTTTTTCACAATCAATAAAAACAATCAGTGGATTCTTAGAGGGAAGGTAAAAACTTTTTTTCTACCTTTTCATTCTTTACATGGAATGACCTCAATAGGAGGGCCTGTAAAGGTGTGTTCAGATGAAGTGAAAGTCACAATATTTAACCATGAAAGTGAAGCTGAAGCTTCAGCCTATTATATCAGTGCCTCTTACGGACGTCTTTACCCTGACATACAAAGTTTCAATGCAAAGACAAAATAAAAAAAAAAAAAAAAAAAGTTTTAGATATTTCACGTTGAAAGGTGATCAGACCTCAGTTTAAAATGATTATCATGTTACATATACATTCATTAAAAAAGCTTTTCTGGTCATCGCTCACACCCTCATTTCTTTGCAATATCTCGCTGTGGATATTTTACTTACTTTCAACCGCAAAGCAATTGCACAGGTTGCCCGGAGACTGCAATCTCCTTCAGACAGACTGCAAACCCTCTGCAATCATTCTGAGTCAGTCAACAGAGATGAGTGCAGCTCATCAGCGACGTATTTCTTTGCAGTAGGGGATTCAATTAAACTTGCCAGCTGGTTGTATTCAGGTTATATTCCTATATAAAAGCAAGGGTGCCGAGCGCCTGTGTGATTATGCGGTTACATTGCTGTCCTGCTGGAACTCTGTCACTATTTGTGAAGCAATTTCAGATCTAAAGATGCAAACAGATGATGTGAATTTCTGTTTAATGTGTATTTCTGTGTATGCAGATGATGACACATTTTTAGTTTTTGCCGGTGTATCACAGTTAATTGCCACATTATTACAGATTGCATAGAATTGCTAACTTGAAGTCAGTCTGAGATAAAATGTCTTAATGCAATTTTATCACGGTTCCCATCTTTGAAACAATTTCAAAGGCAGCCGTTTCCAACCACTGTTGTCACTAGTGTGACTGTAGGATTGGTAGCATTAGGCAGCTAGGCTTCTCTCTAGCAACAAGTGTTAAATACCTACCCAGAAGACAGTTAGCTTAGCAAAAACAAACAGATAGCCTGACACGTTCATAAAAAGGGAACAAATTAACAATTCAATTTGCAAACAAAGAAGTGAAAAAAGAAAGTTTTGCTCAACATCCAATGAATTGGTGAGTTTTGGAGGCGCTCTTTACCCTGAACAGTCACAATCTACCTGAGGTTCTGTTTCACCTTTCAGGTCTGAAAATGGGGACTAACAGGAGTCAATGGAAGGTTCCCACAAGTACAGGAATACAAATTTATGCATGTGTGTCGCTGTGGGGAGGATGGCAGGAATATTGATTTCGCTGTCTTCATTAGCATGTACCTGTGGGGCTAACGTCTCTATGGGGTTCCGGCGAGACAAGCCAGCACTCCACTTCTCTCCCTGTGGTGAAAGACTGGCTTGCTACTTCCCTCCTGCGCCGCCTGACACTTTGGACTGAGAGCGAGACCAAAATAGAAACAGTAAAGACAGAACCGGAGACCAAAGAGGAGCAGACACAGTTCTGGCATCTATGGCAACCATGCTTCAAAAGAAATAAAGCACAATCTAAAACGTCTAGAGCCATTTACACTTTTTATTGCTCCATAATTTATTGCACTTCCATTACTTGTGGTGTCAACATGAAATATTTCTGAGTTTTTTCTGTTGTAAAGTAGCTTTAATTACATTAACTTCCAACTTCTAATTTAGCGAGCTCTGTCACTGAACCTCAATTAAAAAGGCAAAAAACAAAACAATCATGTTAAGTACAGGGCGGTAATCCCTCCATTAGCGTTTCTCAAGACAGCCCTTTGATTTAAGAGCTTATAGCAGGGTCCAGGAATTTAAATCAGCTTCAACTATGACAGTTTGTTCCCCACAGAAACAATTTATACATATTAAACTTGTGTATTTATTTATGCTGCCTTTATCTCTGTGTAGCCATGTGTCTAAAGCCTGCAGCATTATCACTTTGTTAGTGCGGTCTAAAGCATACAGTATGTTATGGTAGCATACATTATAAAAAAACTGACGGTCTTTCTCGCTTTCATGGAACATTTATTTCTTCGGCAGGTTTGACCTCCGTTTTGTCTGCACAGCCTCAACAAAAAGCTGCCGTGTTTTCGTTTTTTATTTTTTTATGCCATCACCGTGACTCCAGGGATGGGAGGGGGCGGATGGTTAGCAGAGTAAGTCACTCAGTTCAACACTTCAGTCCAAACGGAAATGTTTTAACAACTATTTGAGCGCTTGCCTTGACATTTTTGTCCAGATGTGCATTGTTCCCAGAGGATGGAGCAGACTCACTTTGGTGATCCATCCAGAGCCACCATTAGGTTGACATTTCAGGTTTGGAGGGAAATATCCTTCCAGCTATCAGATTGGATTGCCCTGCTGGAGTCACTCATGTTCCATTTGA
This sequence comes from Etia nguti, assembly GCA_015106755.1. Taxonomy (NCBI): domain Eukaryota; kingdom Metazoa; phylum Chordata; class Actinopteri; order Cichliformes; family Cichlidae; genus Etia; species Etia nguti. The sequence continues at coordinate 16,166 of VUQG01004989.1, read as the reverse complement.
AGTTCAAACGTTCCTCCAGAAATAAAATGTTCATTTTTATGACAAATCCATTTAAATTGATCTCTCTTGGAGCTGCACTTACAGTGTTTATTGGTAATTAACAAATGACCTACCAATTATCAACCTGTTGATCACTGCGGGCATGTAAGCACACCGACAACATAATTTAATTCAAGCATAGCAGTTTCCTCAGGCCTGTGCGCTTTATTGTAAGTGCTTTTTATTTCTTTCGCAACCATTTAAATAATAGATTTTTATTTCTGTGTCATGCTAACATTTGGCAGATCCCATTTGGGAAAACACAGCTATATCGTACATTAAACATTAAACAGGTAAACAGTGTGTATAGAATGCTTTTAATGCTTTGTTTTAAGACTAAATTTGCAATAAATTGTGCATGAGGTAGAAGAGTAAAGACTATAAATGTTGCATATAAAACTTGTTTGTGTATCATGCAGAGACTGAACAGAAATTTTTAACTTGCTTGATTAATACATATCCTAATATATAAAGACTACCTTTGTCATGGTAAATATTCATAAATGTGTTCTCATGTCATTGCAGAATCCTGCAAAAATGTTGTGAATATGTTTTAACTGACAGCAAATAGACTTGCTCTTTATTAAGGTACACCTGTTCAATTGTTCATTAATGCAAATATCTAATCAGCCAATCGGATGACCTGCTGAAGTTCAAGCATGGGGAAGAAAGGTGATTTAAGTGACTTTGAACCTGGCATGGTTGCTGATGCCAGATGGCCTGATCTGCGTTTTTCAGAAAGTACTGATTTTTCTCCACAGCCATCTTTAGGGTTTACAGAGAATGATCTGAAAAGAGAAAATATTCACTAAGAGAAGAAGAAGAGCATCTTTGTATGCATGACATGTTAAACCTTAAAGCAGGTGGGCTTCAGCAGCAGAAGACCATACTGGGTGTGACTTCCTTCAGTGAAAAAGAAACTCAGAAAAAATGTTGTCTGGTCTAAAAAGTCTTGATTTCTGCTTCAAAATTTGGATAGCAGGAGTTTAAACAACACATGAGTATTACTGTTGCTGACCATGTTGATCTCTTTGTGACCACAGTATACCCATCCTCTGACGGATGCCTCCAGCGGGATGACACACCATGTCACAGAGCTCAAATCATCTCAGACTCTTTTCTTGAACATGAAAATGAGTTTACCGTACTCCAATGGCTTCCACAGTCACCAGATCTGAATCCAGTGAAGCAGCTTTGGGATGTAGTGTAATCAGAGATTCATATGATGGATTCATATGTGCAGCTGACAAATCTGCAGTAACTGTGTGATGCTATCATGTCAACATAGACTGAAATCTCTAAGTAAACTTTTCAGTACCTTGTTTATTCTATCACATGAAGAGTTAAGGCAGTTGAGAGCAAAGGAGAGCTTAACCCAGTACTAGCAAGGTGTACCTAACAAAATGGCCAGCAAATGCAGGTAAGTCTGTAAATACAATCAATTTGCATTTTGACATTTTTGATTAATAAATAAGAAATATTTTTCCACTGTAATATCCCCAGTGATGAAAACATAGGGTACGTGACATTTTAATTTTCTTTCTTTCTAATCTAACTCAAAAGGTCAGATGAGGAGATTGTAAACTTAATTTGAGGGTGACAACCTATTTCATATACGCCAAGCAGACACAGCCGGATCCGAATGACACTAATTATGCCTTATGAAGTAAAAGTCACTTTCACAATCATCTAATTTGTCCTGAATTAATACTAATTTGTTTGGCTTTCCAGTTCTGCCTAGAACTCATTATAGAAAAGTTAAAAAGACACAAAAACTCATGTAATGTAAGACTAAGTAAAATACATTGCACATTGGTGAATATATTGTGCTTACACTGATCATTTAAGGCAGTTTTTTGGTTAAAACTAAATGGTTAAAGACTGGGGGATGGGGACTGTATTATTTAAAGGGAGAAATGAAGAAAAAAAAGCTTTGTACCTCTTGTTTAATTTAAAAGCATAAAAGTAATAAACCTTATTAAAAGATCTAAGGGGCTAAGTGACCGCCAAGTGCAGGATGTTTCCTTTTTCTCAACACAGCCTTCTTCCCCTGTCCCAGAGCCTGGTAGCAATGGAGCCTCAGGGTCACAAGCATCTGGTTTACATCATAAATGTCGCCTGCACTCATGCAGAGGTTGTGCAGAAAGGCAGAAACAACAGGGACAGAAGGCACACCATTTGGTCTCACCTCCGAGGCCTCAAAGAAAACAACCACGCCGTCTTGACTTCGCCATGCCAAAGGTTTTCTGTGTCTGTGCCAGCACTGGGACCAGGCTGCTTGTACAAGGTTGGTGTCATTATGGGGTACTGAGTACATGGATGTCCTGTGGTATAAACAGGGTCATGCTTGAGCACACCAGTGTTGTGAACACGTCTTGGGCAGCTTTAAACATAGAAACTTTTTGGGGAGAAATTCATTCCTTCTCTGGTGCACATTTTGCAACTGTCAACACGAATCTCAAACTGCATGTAGTGAGGCATGAAGTGGGACAGTTATATAAACTTTACACCTTCCACAGGTCCATCGGCCCTCCACTGAGGTAGCTCATGCCTGACCAGTCTCTAGGTGATCGTATGAACTACAGTGGGGTTGCATAAGGCCTTAGATATTAGGTTGTGTGACAGGTCGCCCTTAAACAAACAGCAGCACCTCCAGCTGATGTGCTGTGCCACCGTTGTTGCAGTTCCCCAGAGACTGACTCAGCTTGTGCATTGCCACTGCTTAAAGGTCACGGTCTGAAGTAAACACCCAACACACAGATATTTTGGCTCTTAATAGGACTTTCCTGAGTAAAAGAAAAGAAAAGAAAAGAAAAAAAGCAATGTTATTTGACATTCAGTAACATCAAAATACTGTAGACTCATAGAAATTGTTTTAATGGGTGTAGAAGTGACCTTGTGGTTACGGTCTTTAACTTTGACATTTTGGGAAGAACTTTTATTTATTTATTTTTGGTCTTTTTTAAAGGTTACACAAGCGAGAGTTTGAACATTATAGCAGCAAACAAATCTGCCATATAAAGATACAGTAAAGTGAATTTTTCTTTAGTAGGCGATGAACACAGACACGCTCTCTCTTTCTGTGTTGTAATCCCAAGTTTCTCGGGTCTTGGTTTTGCATTTCTAAACGGATGAGCATGAAAGTAAAAACGGGCTAGCAGAGAGCACATTGGCCTGATCGGCCAGTCTCTCCCAAATAATTTAAACTTATGTGAACTTCTTTTATTTCATCTCCGTGTGAGAGCTGACTGTTGTCTCACACAACCACATACACGAGGTGAAACAGAGAGCAGAGGAGAGCAGCCTAAAAGCAGGAAACACGCTCACCCGAAGCATATAATAGGCTTCATTGTATTTTAAAATGGTAGTGTGCTTACTGTTTGGGGGTGGACATGGCCGATGTACATGTCTGTTTTAGGTTGAGGTGTTAATGGCATCAGGACATTGCCTTAACCTGTAAAGATGAGAAGACGGATCACACTATTATGTCTCTATAGTGAAAGAGAAGCCAGAGCCAACAGATTACAAACACAAGAGTGTAATGAGGCTCCAGACAGTAACTGCACCAAACCAAGATATAATGCCAGCAATTTACTCCCCAGTAAACTGGATTCAAATACAGAAGATGTAAAAATGGTGATCTTAAACTGTGCTGGTAGGATTATTTGACCTTTGACTGTCTCCCTGCCACAATTTACAACCTCAGCATTCATCTTGAATTGTTCCCCAAAGGCGACACTGTATCTGTGGTTTGACTGCAATGCCTTCAGGTGTCTGAGACTCAACATTAAGAGGAAATGATCTGAACTATGGTGCATGCCAACTTGACATCTCGTCCTAGCTCAGAACACAATGAAAGTGGAGAAGCTTTTTAAACAAGTGCAGTTGCGTCACCTGGACCACCGCTTGCCAGATGAGGTTGCAGAAAACTTTGTCCACATACCGAGAACAAAAATCAAGTTGAAGGATGGCTGTTTTTGCAAGAGACATCTTGAAAATCGTTCGGAAGTGGATGAGATGATGACCTTGAGTGTGAGACTAGTCAAATTTCAAATGAGAATTTTATGGACTTGTTTTCATATCACAACTTAACAACAAAGACTTTTCTGTGATAAGGATCATCTACGACAGATCTGAGACTTAATGAAACTCTCATACCTACTCATACCTACGTCACACTCTGTGGTGATCTCCTGCTTTATTCCCCGTAAGGGATATATTTGAAGGACGCTGTGATGAGCATTAATGTAAAAGTGCCCTTGTTCTGAAAACGAATAAGCAACATTAGGGGAAAGTGGCATGAAATGATGTAACAAAGAAAAAAAACTTAATCACTGACACCTACAGTTAGAAGATTCGATAGCTCTGTTATGCTGTGGGACCATTTTACTGGCATAGTTTGGGTCCAGTTCTCCACTTACAGAACGGAGCATCACCTCAGATCTCAAGCCCTATGAAGAGAACACCTACGTAAAAATGTAAAGATGTTTTAGACCATCATCAAGGTTTTAAGACCAGCCTTTAAAAACATAGAAGAATAAATAACTTTATAAAAAGCATTTATGATACTGTACTTTTTACTAATACAGAATCTGCAGAAAGGGAAGGTTGTCTGAATTTAGAGGCTCATGTGTGGTTTGCACAGTAGGCATGAATATTAACCACTTTATCACCACCGAAGCCCCCTGCGACTTAAGAGCAGCGTGAGAAAGGAACACTGCAGTCTTCCTTCCATCTTTACTGACTTGTGGGAGGTAAATTGGGCAGGAGGGAGTAGCAAATACTCGGCAACCTCCTGCAAGAGCAAGCAGCAGGGTGTTCAGCGTGTGTAATGAAATCACTTTACCACCAATGCCTGGTATACAAGAATATGGAGGCAGTGATGAGAGGACGAGGATTCAGATCACAGAGCTAGAAACGGGCCATTAGTGCCCCGAGGTTTTAGCCTTTTGTAGTTTACTTCCTCGTGACCTCCTGTTTTTTTTTTTTTATCCCTGTGTAGTACATGTACCACAGTGATCACTGTTACTGTAACTGTTCAAGCTCCTGATTTGTATAATTTCAGCTGTAGTTTTGTAACTCAAGCTTAATTCTGTGCTGCATACAACCGAGAGGAGCAATTAACAAAAACACAAAGCCGGTTTATGATGCACAGTCAATTCACAACGCCCTGATCTGTTATACAGTCTTGCACAAATGCACTTGTTTGGGAATTACTGAGAGATAACAGCCGCGAAGAAGTGACAAGTGGCTCCGAGGTGGGCGTTGAATAGTCGGAGGCTGCATCACTTTGTGCTACACAAAGGCAGCAAGTGACTGCAAAGTCCTCGAAGCATAAAATAATAGCAGAAAAGCTGCAATTGGAATATTTTTAAAAAAAATGTAAATGTTCTTATTAGACAAACACTGCATCAAGAGGCTCGGGATAAGATAACTGCACAGTGCATTGTATTAGGAATAAAATGTGTGTTCAATGAGTATTAATGTGTTCTAATCCACTACGGGGAAACACAGCTCCAGGATGACACGGTGTAATTATGTGAAGGTTGTGGCTTTGTTTTAGGGGTATCCATAATAAATATGCAGACTGGCAGAAGCACTTACTGTCATATTACTAAATACTACATACCGCTACACATATCTATAAAAAGAAGGCTCTGTGTATTTTGAAGGATATTTCTGCTTCTCTACAAGAGCAGCAATAATGTTGTTAGTCTTTGCAAGGGAAGTATTGGCTTATACATTATATAATCCCCAAGACTGCTGCAGGCAACATAATATACTTTCCAGCTTTTTATTGCATGTATGCAGTGGAGTGTCAGTGCTTTGAAGTATCACTACAACTCTTTGTTTGCTATCTGTAAATGTCTTGTTTGTGCACGACTTGTGCAATGAAGGCATCGTTCTTTGAAATGCATATAAGATGGTGTCCACTGAGACGTTAGCTCCGTCCTAAATGTGGTGATTGCATTTTCACAGTTTGCCCGTTCAACGTGAAAAAAAAAAGAGTTGAATATTCTGTATTTATGTGTGTATTGCTAACAGAGGTAAAAGGAGAGTGGCAGATTAAACACTGAATTAGGGCTACTAAACATTGCTCTCTATCTGTGTGATGAGTGAGTGGAAAAAACTCAGTGTGTTAACTTCTGGTTTGAAAGGTGCTAATGTCACAGTTTTGTGTTTTGAAATGCATTTACTGAGGGATATTATCCGGTGCTACTTTTGTAATATATCAGTGAGAGGAAAAAGCAATGTTAACCTTTGGTTTTAGCATCTGATTAACAATGACATTTCTGGTAAATGCTGACCAGTTCTATGCATCGGTTTGGGGAAAAACTCATTCCTTGGTTCAGAACAGCTTCAGCTCGTGGATGTTGGTGGATTTCCTCACATGAAAATGTTGCTTAAGGTACTTCTTGGGTTATAATCTTATAGTTTCAATCCATACCATTCATTCTTCATTGGGTAGAAGCATTCTGTGTTGAGTGTTGTCATTTTGCTGCATGACCCAGTTTATCTCATAATTCAACTCACAGGCAAATGTCCTGCAACTGACCTTTAGAGTTTGCTGGTATAATCAGAATTCATTTCTCCATCAGTGATGATGACCAGTCCAGAAAAAGATGCATTAAAAGAGACATAAACTGTGGCACCACTAACACATTTCAAAGATGGGATACAGTTCTCTTGCTACGATTCAGTGGTTTTCTTTCTCCAAACAGGAAGTTACTTTTACGTTCAAACAGCCTTCTGCTTGTCCACATGATCTTTGTAGACAAGCAGTGACTTTCTCCTTGCAGCCCTGCCATGTGCACTATTGATGGTTAGTGCTTTCCTGGTAACACATTAGAAAAGATTAGCCAATGGAAGAGAGGCCTTCAGCTCTTCCAAATTTACCCTAGGATCCTTTGAGACCTCCATAGCTGTTACATATCTCACTCTTGTTGTGGGGTAACAGTAGTTTTGAAATTTGTGCACAGTTTCTCTGATTGTGGATTAGTGGAGTCCAAACTCTTCCCAACCCACCGCCACCCAGCGCCAGGCATCATCAACAACTTGTTCTGAAGGCCTCAGATACACTACAGGGACGATATATTGGGCCACATCTCTTAATTTGTGAATTCAGATTTTTTCAGTCCTACTACAAGGTCTATAAAATCAAGCACCTAACCATGCACTCTGTAAAAGTCGTACTGTAATAGGATGCCACTCCCACTCCTACATTCCTACACTCCTACATTTTCTACAGTAAACTGTAAGTGTTATTATTGCAAAGGCATTGAGGAACCACAGCAGCTCAGCCACAGAGTACCAAACCACATAAAATTACAGAGCTGAGTCTTCACGGCGCCCAGTGAGTAAAAGTCACCAACGCTCTGCTGATTTACTAACCACTGAGTTCCAAACCTCCTCTGGCATTAACATCAGCACCAGAACTGTAAGCCGGGAACTTCATGGCAGCTCCTGTAGGTGTGACGCATCAGGGTCCCACTGCTTTTATCTTTATAGTGTATCTACTTTTGCAGAGCCCTGATGCCAATCCCTGTGTCCGAAAAACATCAGATTCTGATTTCAACTTTCAACAGATACGTAACATCTGACCATTTGATATAATGAATAATTGACAGGGTATAATATTTTCATTGAATTCACCTGTTTGGGTTCTCTTTATCTACTTTTGAGACCTTTATAAAAATCAAACTTTGTCTTAGGTCACAGTATATATGGAGAAAACTCTAAACTCTCCTGCACCTGCACGCAGCGTGAGTCGCATTAACAAATCTGACTTTTGCATGCTTTTCTTCCCATGTGGCTGAAAGCGACACTTACTCAGCTGACAGCAGGAAGCTCAGCCATGCCACAGTTATGCCAGGAGACTGTGGGTGGTATAATAAAGCATTATGAAATTAAATGCTAAAACATTAAATATTCACCTCACTGGATCGAGAAAACAAATGAAATGCGACCACGGAATCTCTTGAGCTCATTTGTCACAGATGAATGATGCAGACAGTGCACGAGGGGTTATTATTACCAGCCAATTTAATGCATAACTGCTGGTGCAAACACCACAACACTTCACAAAAGGCAGCGTTAATTATCTCCTGTTTGTGTGAAACCCTTGCCTTCCTTTGAAAGTTAGATGAACGAACGGCTGAAATTAATGAGAAATTCTATTGATTGGCTATTTTGAAGTTGTTTGGAAAGTGTTCGAGCTCATTGACTGACCCACTTGTTTTAGAAGAAATAACCTTTTAAGTTCTTTTTTTTTTTTCCTCACTTCTTTCAAAGCAGTACTTTTCCATCCTGCAGCTTCACACCCCTGCTGGTTTTTATTCCAGGCATCTAATGAGCGATTATTTGACACCTGCGATGGCAGGTGAATGCAATTAACTGCAATTAACCAACTGGTAAGATAGATGACCAGAAGGCTGTCCTGAGGACAGGACCGACAAACCACTGTATTAAAGAAACAAATCAGTGTTAATTAATGCAATGCAAACTGATTATCAGAGTTGTCAAAGTAAAGAAGAAAAGGGCAAAGGTTCTTGCAGAAAAACAGCCATGTGAAAAATGATTAAACTAACCAACAAAGAGATTGATGACGCACATAGAAATGTGTCACATAATAGCGTGTATGGTTAGCCCAGTGGATTTGTTTTCTTTGTGAACAGGCTGTAATCATCTCCTGTGCTGCTGCTGCTGCTGCTCTGACGTTCACTGCTCTTTGTAGATTTGGCCATCATTCCAAGTCTGAGCCATCATGGCTGCTTTCCCACTCCTAGCCGGTATAAAGGTGGAATTTGGCAAGTGAGAGTTCAAATTGATGATTTCTACCAAATCCCTTCTAGAGGTCCTGGCATTCGTCAACTATCTTGGAATTTATTTTGAATTAATTTTGATTTCAGCGGTTAATGGGACGAGAAAGTGCAAATACAAAATATCAAATCAAATTAAAAAATTTTTTGCTGATTTTATCACAAGATAAGTTTTTAAAGATTTTCCCCTGTAGGTCTCTCAGGTCTCTCTCTTATCACTGTTCTCGCCCAGGACCTAACCTAGTAGTGACCACAGATATCCCATTTTATTCTGCATCGGTGCAGCATCCGTTACTGTAAACTGTACCCCAGTACTGACATTTTTCTGCAAATTAAATATTTTCTTGAAATAACCAGAATTCTCAGCAACACCTCACATCAACACATCTTCTTCTCTTGTTCTCCTTTCATCTCACAGAGTAAAGTTTTCTTTGACTTTTGTTTGTTTCTGATAAATACTGCAACTTTAGCTAGCAAGCCTCTATGTGTGCCAAACTGCACAGAAACAGCCTCCTGTGTGTGTGTTTGGCAACTGCACAAAGCTCAAATCATCTCATGCTGGTTTCTCGAACATGACAATGAATTCACTGTACTCAAACGGCCTCCACAGTAGAGCAGCTTTGGGAAGTGGTGGAAAAGGGGATTTGCATCACGGATCCCACAGCATCATGTGGCATCATGCATCACACAGCTGCATCTGCAGCAACTGTGCCAATATGGATCAAAATCTTAGAGCTGAATCCATGACATGAAAAATTAAAGCGGTTCTGAACGCAAAAGGGGGTCCAACCCCCTTGAAGTGGCCGGTGAGTGTACATTGAGCTGTTTGAAACACTCCTTTTGAAATTAGCCGCTACTTAAAAGAAGCCACTCTGTCGAATTAGTCCGCTGAAGCACCACGCACACAAATTTATTGACATCTGCACGCGTGAGAAGGATGAGAAGAGAAAAGCGAGTGTACAGGCCGGACCATGTGGTGACTTGACTGTCTGTATGACATCAGCTGGAAGGGCCTGCATTGTATCTAACCGCCTGTCAGATTGAATTATTAATCAACTGAAGGTGACAGAACGCCACTCCAAATCATTCCAGCCCACCTTAAGACCTGCTGGGAGGCCAAGTTTGGAAAATCTTGGACATTTTCCCCGTTTCCTTGGAGCACCAGAAAGCATCCTCAGGCCTCGGGATCTCATATTTGAAAGTTCAGGAAAATCACTCTTCAGACCTGTGTCGTAAAGGTGATCAATGAAATGTTCAAATCAATCCTACAGTGCATTGAGCACCAGCAAAGTGAAGCTAACATGAAAATAATATGCTGTTTCTTCTGAGTGGGCTGTCAGGAGTTGGTCTCAAAGAGGTGCACAGGGAGATATTTGGATCAATACTAAATGCCTCACGATGCAATGCAATAACTGCTTTACACTGCACGGCTGTGTCCTGCGTGTTTCTGTGATAGTGTGCCGATACATATATTTTAAATATATGCGCCTGGGATTTAAATTTAATCTAAGTGTTTTCAGTCACACAAAGTGGGCTAACTGCCTGTCTGATTACCCCCTTCATTCATTTATTCTGGGTTAACAAATCCCGCCATTGATCCTTACAATACATGAAGATAAATGAGGGACTTGAATGGGCCCTTGGGACAACTGATCAGCCATCTAGAGAATGGAAAGCTGATAAATAGTTGAGCTTCACAAATGGCTTTTCCTTGAATCCTTTAGCTGTGGGATATTACACAGTATTATGTCCTAATTATAGCTTCTGGCAACATATAATTCTTTGATGTTTAATGTTCAGTCTTATGGATGGCATTTGTTTCTCTGCACTGCTTTTCAGCCACTATGAGAATCTGCTTGTGAGAGCTTTTACTCTCACAGTCTCGCAAGCAGATGAAAAAGTTGTGTTTTCATGTTTTATGCTTTTGCTTATTCTTGGAAACTTCCTCTTCACCTCTGCACAAACACAAGCTTCTTTCAGCTCCTGTTGTGCCATAACTTAATTTCTTTTTTCCTATGAATTGAGCTGCAGCCATCAAAGCCTGAGATAGGAAACACCCAGACTGACAGCAGTGCAATCCACACGACGCTAAGCTCCTAAACCACTGCCTTTATAGATGAAAGCTAGAAGAATGTAGACTTAGGGCTGTAAACAAATCCATGCCTGCACTGCCTACTGGCCTTACAAACACCAATTTAAAGTTAAATGGGGCTGCAGCTCCCTCCAGTGTAAAGTGATGGACAGCAGTGAAATGATTACCTATTAAAGACTGCCAGCAGTCGCAGCATAAGTGGAATACTCAGAGCCGCAGTAAAACAAATCAGCTAGGTAAATATTCCACGGTAACAATATTTAATGTTTTGGCTCTTTGCTCTTTTCGGCTCCAAAATTTGCTTTATTCTTTTTGAAATCTGCTCGTTTGAGCTCTCATTTCACATTTCCCCGCCTGGACTACATCTTCCGTCTGACTGACGTGACCCTTGTCTCACATTGGAGGCTTTGGGATTTTGATAAGTGCCGCTGATTGGGAAACAGGAAGGCCCGGCGGCGGCCACGGCCGACAGGAGACTAGGAAAATTATGCTTGATTCAATTTGCTACATTGATTGCATCCATTGGTGCCAGTGTTAGTTCGTAACCCCGTTTAGTAAAGTGACCATGTCAGTAGCCTTGTGTTTACAGGCCTGGCTTTATTACAATTTGCTACAGAAAGAATAAAAATGTTATATTTTTCTGTGTTCATGGTGTCAAAAACCAAACTATCGTTGGGATGTTTGTAGAACACAACTGAAGCTGTGTCAAACTAAACTCATTGGACAGAGACGGACACACACCTGTGAATGTGAGGTCCCACAACTCACACTGTATGCCAGGACAAATTAAAGCCATGAAATCCAAGTCTCTGTAGGCAAAATCGTGGTGAGCCATAGCTCAAAGGGGGGGTTTTAAATCCTTTTAAAGGTTTTCCCAGGAGCACTGTTACCACAAAACCTGTGAAATGGAAGGAATTTGGAGCCACCAGACCTCCTGCAGTCAGCTAAATTAAGCAATTTACAAGAGCGGCTTTGGTCAGAAAGGTGAACAAGTCACTCACAGAGCTTCAGAAGTCCTCAGCAGGGATGTGAAAACGGGCTGGAAAGAAAACCATTTCATTCAATTCATCACTTTATGTCAGAGCAGCTAGACAGAAGCCACTCTTAGCAAAAGGCAAATGACATCCAAGTTGGACTTAGGGATTTGGGAGACAGTATTTAAAGAATTCTGAGCACAATGAAAGAATTATTTGGCCCGATTCAGGTTGATGGAGATGGTGGGAGCACCATGTTACGGGGTGCAGAACCAACAACAGGTAAACTAAACTAAGAGAAGAAAAACGGAGCCAAAAATGATCCACTCCAACTCACAATTACGCTTAAGGCAAAAGGTTATTCAGCGTTGCTTGAGAGGAAAACATACAACTCTCTCTACTTAAAATGAAATGTACAACACAATAGAACTCTTTAGCATGAGAAGACGTCTGAATGCTTTCTATAGCTGCTATACTGCAGCTGATAAGCAACTAATGGCAGCTGAGTTTAAGTGCTTCAGTGCCGACTCCACGAAGCACACTGAAGACAGACTGAAATCCATTATCTCGTGTTTAATCCCCTCTGTGTAGTTCCTCCATTAAGGCACCTCTGAGACACTGCAAATCTGAATTTGACAAAAGGAAATTAGGAAGATGTTTCTTACATTTTTTTAACACTAATGGCCTCAATGCAGTATTAAAAGGTTGATCAATTCTTAGTGATTTCAGCTTTTGGAGAACACATTAAGACTCGGTCTGTTGGAATGGATTTCCAAAGGCTTATTAGACCTTACAGTCTTGTCGATTGATGACCCTTAAAGTCTTTCAATTATGTTAGAACAAGTTTTAACCTTTGTCTTTATTTTTTACTCCCACATTTGCCAGTTGAAGCACATTTCAGACATTTTTAATTCTAACTACCTGTTAATTCTGTTATTCATTTATTCTTTGAAAGAATTATTCACTCTGGGTTTAGGGGCAACGGCTTGCCTCATTTATTTTTATTTATTTTTAAAGCTAAAGAATTCTTTAAAAAAATTATAATAACTAAAGATTACAAGTGCTTGTTTCGCTCACTGGCTTAGGCAGATGACCCAAATCCTATAAGGATAATGCAGAGGGCTAGGTTTGAATCTGCCCCAAGGTCGTTTACTGTGTTTGTGTGTCAGCTTTAAAATAGAAATGTTTCTTAAATGCTGTGTCTGATTTTTTTTTTTTTTTTTATTTTTTTAACATTTTTTTAATTT
>VUQG01004987.1:9944-28608 GCA_015106755.1 Etia nguti | reverse complement strand
AACACATCCGGTCTCCACGAGTGTTGAAATGGATGTGTTGGTGGAGTTTTGGTAAAACTTTCTTCAGGTTTCCCTTGTTAAAGTCCCCGGTCGTGATAAACGCCGCCTCTGGATGTGCGGTTTCCTCGCTGCTGATCGCGCTGTACAGTTCCCTGAGTGCTCGGTCAGTGTCGGCTTGTGGGGGAATGTAAACAGCCGTAATAATCACTGCTGTAAATTCCCTCGGTAGCCAGAATGGCCGGCACTTAATCATCAGGTACTCCAGGTCCGGTGAGCAGAAGGATTTGACCGGGTGCACGTTCGCATAATCACACCAGCTGTTGTTGATCATGAAACACACACCACCGCCTCTGCTTTTCCCAGTAAGCTCCTGTGACCTGTCCGCGCGGTGCACGGAGAACCCCGGTAGTTGTATTGCGGAGTCCGGTACCTTGTCCGATAGCCAGGTTTCTGTGAGGCAGATCACGCAGCAGTCCCGCATCTCTCGCTGGAATGAGATCCGTGCCCGAAGCTCGCACAGCTTGTTCTCCAGAGACTGCACATTAGCCAGTAATAAACTGGGTAGTGGTGGTCTGTTAGTGCGCCGTCTCAGTCGAACCAGAACGCCAGATCTTCTCCCTCTGCGTCGGCGTTTGCGGCCTCCGGGGACCCAGAACAAAGGCGTCTCAGGTGAGATGAATGGGGGATCTGCAAACGGAGGATCCGTGTTGCAAAACTTGAACTCCGGAAAGTGACAAGAAAGTCCATCTCTTATGTCCAGTAAGGTTTGTCGGTCGTACACAAAGAGACATGTGCTACTTCTGAAAAAACAAAGGAAAAGTAAAATAAAACACAAAAACCAGCTGTTGACAAAAACCAGCTGTTGGATTCTCTATTGGATGTGTGTGTTTGGGATCATTGTCATCTTCAATGTATATACCAAAGACTTCAATTTTGGTCTTATCTGACACGACATTCTCCCAATCCTCCGCTGGATCATCCAGATGGTCTCTGGAAAACTTTAGACGGGCCTGGACATATGCTGTCTTAAGAAGGGGGACCTTTTGAGCGCTGCAGGATTTTAATCCATGACGACGTAGTGTGTTACTAATAGTAACCTTTGTTACTGTGGTCCCAGCTCTCTTCAGGTCATTGCCAGTATTGGGAAGGTTACTTTTAAAATGTATTCCACTACAGATTACAGAATATATGGCCCAAAATATAGTTTGTAACATATTCCGTTAAGTTACTCAATGTGAGTAGCGTTTTCTGAATACTTTGGATTACTTATATTTTCATGCTTTTTACAACTACATAAATGTACTATTGCTGTGTGATTTATTACTATTACTGAAGGCTACTCGCCACCGAGCTAACATTATTAGCTGACGTTAGCTGAGGTTACTTCATAGACTGCAGACTGTTAGACTTGATGGATAGCATTAACAACCTGCTAGCTGCAAATAATCATGTGCAGTTCTGAAAGCAATACCAACTAGATAGGCCATTAGGTAAGGCTGCACTTTTTGCAGTGATCTCGTATAGAAAACTATTTCTGTATCAGTAAAATGTTTTCTTTCTGTCTGCTTTCAGAACTGCACATGATTATTTGCAGATAGCAGGTTGTAATGCAGTCTTCAGTAATAGTAATAAATCACACAGCAATAGTACATCGAAGATACTGAAGCGGCAAATAACCCAGATTGGTGCATTTTGTGTAGAGAAGTGCTAACAGTGATGGTAGAAACACACCTCACTCCCAGGTTGGTTATTGTTCTCTATGGTGTACTGAGAACTGAAAATCTTTGACATGTTCAATTAAAACAATTAATAAAATGTACGGTCTTTCTCTACAGTTATACAGCAGTAAGTATCCTGGTGTGACTTTTGTTGTCTTTGATCCAAGTTCTGGTAGTGCAGGAACTGTACATTAAGGATTTACACATATTTGTCCTTTATCTAAAGGTCAAATCATCCTCACTAACTAAGCCAACCATATTTTTCAGATACGGTTGTAATGTGATTGCACTGAGGGAGAAGCATTGGTGTTTCAGCCTTTGTTTGCTGGGTTCTGATCTCTTCATGAATGTGCAATGTTTTCTTCATGAACTTGTTCCTCACGGGTTCGACACTGAAATGCTTCTGCAGACATATCGACAGCGTGGGCGTTCAGCTCAGCGCTCTTTTCCTTGACGGGTGATCATGTGACTGACAGCTCACTCAGGTTAAAGGATACATCGCCCACCAAATGCATGGCAGACTGCGGAGCTGCCAGTCTCCGTCAGGGTTTAATTTACATCCAGAAAATGACTTCATGTCCTTCTCATTCAGCTGACACGGGATGCTGTGGAGGGAGTCTGTCTGCTGTGTGCATCCATCCGTGGTGAGAGGATAATGGGAAAGCAAAGAGCATCATTACCTCTCTTCACGCTGCTGTGCACCTCTCACCTCCCCCCAAAACATCAGGAAAAGGTGGAGTGGATATTGTTGGGTTGACGCTTTGGATCTGGACTTTAAATCTACAAACACACTGAAATCAAGAAGCTCAGCATTGTTTTTATTGCTTCAGGCACAATCTGTTCAACAGCATTGTTCACTAACTTTAAACAGCAACTGAATCACTGACAGCATGAACTCAATCTGAAACCACAGCCTCCGACCAGCAGGGGGCACACAACCAGATGAAACTATGCACCTGATTTTTTCCTTTCCGATCTAAGACACTGTGACATTATAGCAGTGCTTTAACACTTCATTTTACTGGTGTTGCTAATTCTCCCGGAAAGATCTGCTGTGAATCACAGGATATTTCTCATAAAGTAAGGCAGCATTTTTTGTGCATTACAGATAAAATAAACTCAAAAGTTTCAAATAATTAGATGAAAATACAAATAAACTAAAATAAATATTACTTATGCAACAGTTTTTTAAAATAAACTTTTGTTTAATAATTTTCTTCTCACCACATAGTTTTTAAAATTGTTCTTTAGCTCATCCGGCCGAAGGACCAGTGAACTCGTGCTGTGGTGAAGCATCCGTCTTACCTCCAGAACTCACAGCAATTCCTACGTCTTCTACAGTTTTGATAAGATTTTACTGAAACTTGCACACAGTTATCAGTTAATGGGTCTTTTCAGAAATTGTGCCCAAGGTGACGTTTGTAATGTTACAGACAATAATCTGTGAACTATGATGAACCATGAGCTATGACATACTTTTTTTTTTTTTAACTCACCATCTCCTTGTGTTAAAAAAGAAAAAAGAAGAAGAAACAAAACAAAACAAAAAAAACAATGAAAGAAATTTTGTCTTAATAATCATTGTCGATCAAAATCAAAACCAGACTCATGGACGATGCCATTTACTGACTTTTAGTCACTTTGTTCACTTTGTCATTTAATTCTAATAAAGTTTTATGGGTGACGTTAGCTAGCATGCTGTTATTTGCTAATTTCTTGTTAGGCGAGTCGACTGCTAATGTTGCTAATGCTGCTAATGTTCTGTGGCAGGTATCATTGTGGTTTACGGCTGTTCTGTTATCCAGCAAAACAGCCCACAGTCAGCTTTGTTAGCATACTTAGCTTAGCAGCTGGTATGACGCAATTATCGCACACAGTGATTAGCAAGAATAC
This sequence comes from Etia nguti, assembly GCA_015106755.1. Lineage (NCBI taxonomy): Eukaryota > Metazoa > Chordata > Actinopteri > Cichliformes > Cichlidae > Etia > Etia nguti. The sequence goes on along the minus strand of VUQG01004987.1, from coordinate 24,997 downwards.
TACTGACAAAATATTAAAATGAATATTGTTGCTGCGTTTCATGCCATGATATACATGGAAGAAAGTTTCTGTGTCACCAAGTAAAAATGAGTGAAGTGGATAAAATGAGTTATATTAAATTAAATTACAGATTTTCTGGGTTTGAACCTCGAGGAGCTCAAAAATATGCAAAGTAGCAAAATTCATCAAGTTTGTTCAGCTGTTTTTGGACGTTTTAAGGTGTTTTAAAGTTCCCTTCATATGTTTTACAGTTTTCATATTCTGTGACTAAAAGTTCAGCCCTTTGTGACACTTTACTTTCTCAGTAATTATAAGAACACTGATAGAATCATTTGGACTTGTCAAAGTGTTTTTTCTGTGATAACAAACAGCTGATTTGGAATCAGCCTGTTTACTGGACATTACTGAAAACTAGCTGCGGATGATCCAATCACGTACTTACTCATGGTTTTTAAACGTCGATATCGCGGATCTGAAAGCACTCGGCGTGTTTCATTCACACTTAAAAATTTTTAATCCCCCACCCAGTGACAAACAGGCGGAGCTGCCGCTGTGGTGATGAAGCCGCTTAAAGCTTTTTTAAACGGGTGCATGTTTTAAAATAAGATGATCCTGAACTGTTTGCGTGATCTTTTTATTTATTTCTGTTTTTTAAGAGCATGCAGCACCACGGGGGGAAAATGTGTCATTTTGATGTTGTTGGTTCTTAACTTTGATCACAGCACCAACAATGATCACTTTGTGTAATATGGACAGCAGTATGAACGACTTAGACTTCACAGAATGAAGTGACGGGTGACCACAGAGCCTCACTCTGTGGTCAGCCTTTAGTTTAAATGTGCCAAACTAACAGCCTCAGCTGGATGTGCTGATTCAAACAAACAGTTTTTTTTTTCAACTTTTTGACATTATTTTAAAATTTTGGTTTCAGAATCTGATGATGTATCTGAACATCACATAAAAATCATCTACACAGTATTATTAAAATGTATAGCCAACATGTGTTTCTGAAGTGTAATGAGATGTTTGGTGTGTGTGTGTATGTGGTGTGGGGTTTGGCTTTTAAAGTCCTGTCACGGCCCCAGAAAGCTTTAGGCCGGCCATGTTAGAGCATGGCTGAGTGTATGAAGGCAGACTGCAGCTGCAGCTGGAAAATGAAGTCAAATGATGGCTTTTCCATTTCAGTCACAGCTTGAATGTCTGTGTTTTTTGGGTTTTTTTTTGATAATCAGCAGGTTCTGTATTTTTGCCTTCAGGCCTCTGGTATCAGAAAGCTGTTGCAGGCAGTTTTTAAAGGATTTACAGTCTGCAGGTTTTTCTCTCTCTGCTGTTGTTCAACTCAACTCACAATCTGTCATTTCCAACATTTGGTAATTATTCCCACTCACACACACACGGCTCCAAACGAGCCAGAGAACCTCAGCTTCAGCTCCACGTTTCAGCACAGCCACGAGGGTCAGACGTACTCCTGCAGGCTGTAGCTGTCCTTGATGTCTGTTTGAGGGAGTTTGGATGGAGACGAGTGGAGCTCCCGCTCATGGCACGGCGTGGGTTTCTCCCGCTTCACACTGTCCACCTGCAGCTGGACCGTCTTCTTTCTGCTTTTCGGCTGATTGCGTTCCGCTTGCAGCCCCCGCCTCCTCTGCTCATTTGGGTGCAGCGTGAATCTGTCGGGGTCGGCAGGGGAAGCGCAAACTGGCCGTCTCGTTCTCTTCCCGGGACACGACAAACAAAAAATGACCCCCCCGGCCAGGAGGAATCCAGCAGAGATGAACGTGACGCACAGAGCTCCGCCGGGCTGATATTTACTGCTGTCCGGCAGGTCCGTTGTCAGGAAGGCGGTGATGACTTCGTTGGTGAACCAGGACGCGGGGACAAGGCAGAGGAGGCTGGCCAGGATGAAGCAGCCCCCCGCAGCGATGGCCGTGTGCCCCTTTGCTCTGTGGCTGCCCCCCCAGCGAGTACATTTGAGCCCCAAAGTTGCAAGACAGAGTCCGAACAGCGCCACTACGCAGGACAGGACCATGCCGGCCCGCGCGGCCTGCAGGTGCGGCGGCAGCGACAGCAGTGAGTTCTTCACGGTGCAGCTGAAGATGCCGGAGCTGTACCACACGCAGTCCATCCACAGACCCTGCATCTGCGATATCGGGGTCATGATGCTGGTCCACACATTTATGCTCACCTTCCAGTTGGGCATCAGGGTGGCCACGACAGCACCGAGGACGCCCAGGAGTGCCAGGGCGAACGCCAGGATCTGAATAGCGGCGGACAGCATGGCTCGCCCCCCCACCTCCGTCCCGGGCAGGTCCTGACAGCAGATAATTCCTCAGCTCAGGCTCCAGCGAGCTGCAACCAGAAGAGAAATGAGAATTGAAGTGAGCGTGGGAGCGTGACAGGCGCACAGCTGAGGCTGCTGATGGGAATCTGTGTTTGGGGGGCGAGCTCGATGATTGTCTGCATTAGCTGATGTGGTGATCACTGACACTCAATTATGTCCCTTTAAAGCTGCAGCAGGGCTCCCTCTGCAAACACACAGAGCAGAAACTCGGAGCTCTGCTGGAGTGAAGTTGTCTCCTGGATGGAGTAAGCACAGAAAAACGAACAGGAGTTCTCCTATGAAAAGTTCACCTGTGTTGGGCTCCGCCAGCGTCTCCTCAAGTGACTGCTAGAGACGAAGCTGGGAAGCGGCGTAAATGAAAACAGAGGGCGTGTTGGCGAACAGCCTCTAACTACCCCTCTGCCTGCTGTCTCCTTGGCAACTGTATATACAGTTTCATCCCATTCTGTGTCCTGAAAGGAAGCACCGGGCGTCCTCTCCGCAATCTCGCTGTGAGCAGAAGAAACCTTCCTTCTGAAAAAAGTCTGCTCCAGGAAATGTGTTTCCGCCTCCATCACCTGAAGGTCACCGGCTCGGCCGAAGGAGCTGCAGAGCGGCGTTCTTATCTGATGAGTTGATGGCGGGGTGCGTCAGCTCCCCAGCGCCGCTGAAACATTCTCCTCTGACTGCACGAAATCTGATTTTTACCTCAAAATGTTTGTTTCACTTTCTTTTCTTTACATTTTTGTCTCAGTTCGTTTTTTGGGGACTTTCGCAGGCTTTTGAAAAAACACAGCACCCTCTCTGAAGATGATAATAAGCATGGAGGTAAATGTAATTACTGATTATCAGCGATCACATGTGATGGTCCGAGTCCTCGCTTTTGAACACGCCACATTTTTAAAACAATCACGCTGCGGCGTTGGGTCATTTTCTCTGGTTTGGAGATAAAACCGTGGAGCTGTTTCTCTTTATGGGGCTGCATTGTGAGCCGAGGTGTCGACCGTCACGTGACCATGTGAAGAATCGCCCACTGCAACACGCTGATAAGAGTCCGCAGCCCGCCCACCCGTTCTGCAGTCAGTCAGTCGGTGGCAGCCTGTTATTACCATAATCCTCAGTCTGGCTTTATCAGCTCAGACCTGCACAGACACGACCAGCTTCCTGTAAACATACGTCAGGCTTCTGCAGCCAGCCTCCCGGTGGGAAAACACAAGTTTAAAGACACGCTGGCGTCACTGCCGCCATCATCGCTGCGTAATTAATGTTGTTCTGTTGATACAGAAACAGTAGAAACGGATAAAAACACAATAGAGTCGACTGCGTTTCCCACCAGAGAACCGCAGAGGTGATGTCATCAGCACGGTCACAAGGCGAGGTGCTGCGGCGTAGATGTGGGCACATTTCTGCTCCATGACCCAAACCTGGCCTTCGGAACATGAGCCGCTGTGACATCATCACCGACGACGGCAGGTAACACAGGTGACCTCACCCACTCAGGCTTTCTTCATTGAATATTTAATATTTGGTGACATTAACACAATGTGTTCATTTTTCTTTGCAGGTTTTTTTGGGATCTAATTGTGGTTGGAAAAAAACGAAATCTACTGAATCGTTTTAATAAAGTGATAAAAGAATAATTTTATGCCCTTTTTGTAAACATCTGTTTAAGGAACTCGTGTAAAAGGATTCATTCATTCTGCACAGAGCTGCTTGGCTCGGCCACATATTCATTTAATTTATTGTATTTCCATAATTTCAGATTTATTTATATACATATACTTAATTTGCACCAGTTTTAAAAAAAATATTAACTTGTTGGAGTTAATAATTTAATATCATACATAAATCATGTGTTTTTTTAAAGGAGAGTGGGAAACTATAAAATAAAATATTAAAATATTAATAATATAAAACAAACAGAGGCAAGATGCTAATAAACAAATGATGTCAGTAAAACTGATGCAGGTTAAGGTCATATTACAAACATAACAGATGAAGGCCGACTCCTTTCATGTGACATAATACTGTTACTACTACTACTAATAATAACAACAATAATAATAAATGTAAGCTCTTGCACTGCAGCGCTGAGCTGTCTTTTCTCTGTGGAGGCTTTTATTGTCCTGAGTGGGAAACACTTTCAATCAAACATGAATCACAATTCTGTGATTCATGTTTGCTGTCGGTAAAGATTTGGTTATTTCCTGCATTTTGTAACATTAAATCTGAGATGTGGGAGTGTCCTTGAATGCACCGACAGATTTCCCAGCAGTCCAGTTTATTAATGAACGTCTGTGCGGTCGACCCAGATCTCTGATGACTGATCTATCTAATTGTGAGAGGACGTGTTTCAGTCTTTCATTTTGTTCCGTTACTTGTACGTCCTCATATTTCAGAAGCTGTTTGATGTTTTCTTGATCATTTATTTGAGCTGTTTGATCCTCGGAGTGTTCTGCTCCTTAACATCAAGTGTTTCGAGCCTCCTGCAGTGTTCGGGTCTCCTGTTCTGTGTTCGTGCACATGCTGAACAGCCTGTTTTAACATCCAGCCACTCGCCGTGTCACTCAGTGATCTGAAACCAGGCGGCGGGCTATTAGAGGCGGGTCTCTGGAGGGTTGAGCGGCCGCCCGCGGGCCTGAACGTCTGAACACTGCAGAGGACAAACTGAAAAACTGCGTTTCTGTCCTTTAAGGTTTTTCTTTTAATGCCGTGTGTTTCTGCTGTTGTTCAGGAAGTCTGATTACTGACGAGCAGCTTTGTTTTCTCTCTTTTCTACTTGTTTAATTTCTTTATTTTTGTCTTTAATTGTATTTTAACTTTTGTATTTTACACTTAATAATTTTCACATTTTATTCATTTTATTTATATATTTATCTTTGTGTAGCTTTTTGTAAATTCTTTTGTTTCATTAAAAAGAAGCATTTTCTTTATTTTAAATTATTTTTCTTTTCTTTTCTTTCCTTTTATTTAAAGAGCCTTTTGTCTTTATGACTTGTTTGGATGGGGAGAGTTTACATTTTATTTTTAAACTCTCCCCAGTTTTATTTTTTATTTTTATTAAAAAATATATTTTGAATTATTTATTTTTTCTTTGCTTGTTTAACTTTAAAAAATCAGTTTGTATTTATCATCATCATCAAGGTCATTGATAACATTTTTACACCTTGTGATGACTCGTGGGTCAGCGATCTTCAGGACCACCTCTGTGGGGACGGCCCGCAGTGGGGGTTGAATACTGGGGACTCCACGCTGCTTTTAGAACAGGCCTCTGTGATGAGACAAGACCGGGGTGACCTGGGTGGTCAAGGACTGACACAGACTTTATATAAAATTTAATTGATTTTTCTTTTCCTGTAATTTACATTTTTTTTATTATTAATTTTATGTTTTTAAAATTAATGTACTTATTTCTGTCTGAAAACACACACACTGTGATCAGTGTGTGTGTTTGAGTCAGTAATCACTTGGGAATGAAACTGGCGGTAAATAAATAAATGACCCGTTTTCATTCTGCTGTTTCTGTTTCAGGAACATCTTTCTGATTTCTCAGGGTTTTGTTTCTCTGATGGAGAAACGTGATGAATCTGTGTGAGCTTAGTGTGTGGGTGGATATCTTTGCTTCACACTCTGCTTATGTGAGCTGACTCAGTGAGGAGGAAGAAGAGTGAAGAAGAGTGGAAGGATTTCCTCTCACTCCTCTTCAGCGTCCACAGAGCCGTGCAATTCCCCATTCTTTCACCCAACATGGCTGAAATTAGCTTCACATTAAAGCAGACAGTTTGACCTTTGACCCCTCAGTCACAGTGATAATAGTTTGGAGCTGAATCAAACCATCTGTCAGAAACAAAAAAAACCCAGAGGCTCCAGCAGCCATCAGTCAGCAGCCAGAGGGGGGTATAAATGAAGTGCTTTATCTACGCTCAACACACACAGCCTAAGAGTGTGTGTGAGGGTGTGTGTGTGTGTGTGTGTGAGTGTGTATGTGTATTAATATCTTTGTGGGGACCAAAAATTGGAAGTTTACTATACTTGTCGGGACCAACAGGCCAAATCCCAGTCCCCACAAGTTTGAAGGCATTTTTAAGGCTCAAAATGTGGTTTTAGTGCCAGGGTTACAATTAGTTTATGGTTAGGTTTAGGATAAGGGTTAAGGTTACGAATTCGTTTTGATGGATAAGGTTATTGTAAGCGGCTAGGGAAAGCATTATGTCAATGAGATGTACCCACAAGGATATGAATACACACTTTTGTGTGTGTGTGTGTGTGTGCGCGTGTGTATGTGTGTGTGTGTTACACCTACCTTCATCGTGAACGCTGCTGGTTGATGTTTGATCTGCTGCTGGACGTCAGGCAGAATTCAACAGAAACTTTGTTGCCTTATTTAAAGATATTAATTTTCTAATAGTTTTATTTAATTATTAAAGTAGCTTCATTTCAGTTTAATTAGAAATACTCTCCTTTAAAGTCAGCCTAAACATGTTAATAGATGTTTTTTCTTCTATATCACAGTAGTTCTGTGTTGTTGGTGAAATATCAGTAAATATTTATCCCAAAGCAAAATTAATGGTATTACAGGAAGTTAAAAATTTAAGTCAAAGACAGAAGACTTAAATAAGTAGAAATTATAAGGCTGATGTAGATTGTTTTGGCTCATAAAGATTTTTTGGGTCAATAATTAATATCTTGATGGTTAAACTGTCTGAACCATTATGAAAACATTTTCTGGTCCTTTCTGTTTCTGGCATCTCATTCCTGTTTAGCAAACATGGTGCATGATGGCTGAAAACCATTCATCCACCCCGACCTCCTCCTACCTCCTCTTATTGATTCAATCAATAAAATGTCTTAACCTCATCCCACCAGAGATTACGCTGCAGATAACTGTAGTTATTGTGATGGTTGTTTTAACCCCTAAATGCCCGGACACAGGCCGAGTGAAACTGATGCAGAATCAACAGACAGAAAATCACAGATTTATTTTTATGCAGGGAATCAAACAAGATCCAAGGACTAGAAATATAAAAAGCTCAGAGGCACTAGGGAACACTAAACTCAGGACTAACACAGCCCTGTGTTTGTGTATGTAAAAATGTCTCAAATCCAAGGGAACAAATACAGAGCCCTCCCACCAGCAGCAGTTTCTTACAGCTTCTGACGTCGAACAGAGAAAATGTTCAAGCTTTCAGAATGGATGGTGAGGGTTTGAGCTAAAACCCTGTGAGTCCCTGTCGTGTATGTGTGTGTTTAAATGTCCTGCTGCTCACACTGAGTGTGAAAGCAGGGAGTGAAGTTAAAAAAAAATATGTTCAATTCAACATGGCTGACTTCCTGTTGGATTTGGGATATTGCTCCAAGAGATTTTTTGGAACATCTTGATATCTTACTTAAGCTTACCAAGTTTCAGACTCATAGATGAAATATAGGGCAGGGGCTGCTCTTTTGAAATGTTGTAGGGGGCGCTGTGGTGCCATTTTGCAATATTCCATGAAAATGATCACATAACAAGAAAGCCTTCATGACATTGGCGGTGTGTGCCAGATTTCAAGAGTTTTTGAGCTTTCCAAACCCCTCAAAAGCTACCTCCTGTTTCATGGTGAATCGCCTTGCCACCAGGGTGCGCCATTCAATGTCAACTCACAATTATGACACAAAACCATCATGAGGGACTGATGTTTATTCTCACTGCTTTTCAGGTTGATCTGATCAACCTGTGAGGAGCAGTACATCAAAGTATAAGACATGACATTTCCTGTTCCCACTAGGTGGCGCTCTGACTATTCCTGACAATGGGTATATCAATCTGTTCAGGACGGATACATCATCATGTCTGTAAAGTTTGGTAGTGATCGACTGGACTTCTTTGAGTTATGGTAATTTCGTTGTTCATGCCAAGACCAACTCCTTAAAGCTTTCCTGGAGAAATCTGCGGCTGCTTGTGTCACGCACCTCTATACTGTACCCCAAAGTGTAAAACATGACATTTCATGTTCCCACTAGGTGGCGCTGCTGCCAATGTCAAATATGGCAGTTGAAATATGTTCAGGGTTGGAGCCTTATCATATGTAAAATGTTTGGTCCAGATCGGACGATTCATATGGGAATGAGAGGCAATAAGATTTTCATGGCGAATTATCAAAGTTCACCATGGCGCCACACCCACACCCAATGCAGAAAACTCAAAAGGTCCACAATTTAATATGGCCCAGGGGTGTAGTTGAGACTGACCAAGTATGAAGCTGATCCGATCAAAACCTTGGAGGAGTTCACGAAAGTACAAGGCATGGAAATGGCAAAATCTGCGCCAAAATGACACCTTTAATTAAAAATGGCGGACTTCCTGTTGGGTTTAGGACATTGCCACAATGGACTTTTTTGTGTGTCTCCTCATGCTACATATGTGTACCCAGTTACATACATGTACGTCATACACAGCCCAGGCCTAAATTGTTTCCATCTTCTAGGTGGCGCTACAGAACCATTTTGCCCTGCCCATGTCTAAAGACATTAAAATACATAAATTTTCACCAGACCTGACGCGTGTGCAAAATTTATGTATGTATGTTTTTGAGCATGTTAAAGCCCTCAAAAAGGCACTTGTTTTGCCTGAATAATAGTAATAATAAAACGGAGCAGATACAATAGGGCCTTCGCACTTTAGTGCTCGGGCCCTAATGATTATATTATACGACGAAGTTGTGCATATATATATTTATCACACTATATTTTTCAGTGTTATATCAGGATGTACTAATACTGAATATCCCAGTAGATTACCCAAAGTTTAAAATATTTTGACATTGAGCCGCCCTCTTATCGTGCTGTACTTTATAATTTTCTCTGGATGGATGTGCAGATATTAAAGGTGTGCAGGTACTGCGCTGTGTGCTGTTGTACAGCGATATCCACAGGCAGGGATGATTTCCTGTGTCGTTCAGTGGTGCATTTGGGTAATCTCAGTCTCTCACTGAGCGTGCTCCTGTGACTGGCCAGCATGTCGTGTAGTGGGTGGGAGGTATTGTCCAGCAACATCCGCCTCTCTGACACCACTTTAAGGGATGTGAGCTCCGTCCCCACATTATTACTGGCCTTGTGATCAGTTTATTGAGTCTGTTGGCATCTGCAACCCTCAACCTGCTGTCCCAGGATGCAACAGCACAGAGGATGGACCTGGCCACAGGTCACTTTTTTAAAGATTATTGTCGAACTTGTTTCGTCCGGCAGTTTTCGTAAGCAGAATCCACATCTGAATGTGCTTCAGAAGAGGAGCTCCATAAACTCTCTCTGCCTCTTATCGTACTTTTTTTCTTTCCTTGTTTCTCAGCTGTTTTTCAGTTGTCCTGAAACCAAAGTTTTTATCCTGTTTTCTCAGATTCCTGTCGCCCTAAGGAGTTTCACAGACACTTACTGTTTCTCTTACTTGATCCATCCACCTGGATGGTGGAGAAATGCTTACCTGTGACTCAACTCCCTGCTGTCATCAATTCACAAAGAAGATTTCTTAAATACAACCAAAGCAAAACTATTAAAACATCACCAGTGTCTGTTGTTACTGTAGCTCTGCAGCTTTTGGTTTGTAGGCTTGAAACCGCTTTGATTAGTCATTGAAGCTCCTTCCACACAGGCAGCGACTGGCTCATGGCCAGTGGACGTTCCAGAGCCACACCCCCTTCAGGTATTTTCAGTGTCATTACCACAGGTCGATCAAACCAGCATGTAGCCATGCAGTCTGCCTTTACAAGCATTTGTGAATTAACAGGTTGTTTTAACTCTGTAAGACCCAACCCATTAAAAAATAGCCACAAAATTCTCATTTTTTTGAAAACTGAGATGTTTATTGACCCTTACAACAAAATCCACAATTTTATTTTTGCTATATCATGTTGTGTATGATATATTTTTATGATATATTTGTTATATATTTTTTGTATCACATTTGATACATTGGGTGTTTTTGGCAACTTTTTGTTAACAACAATGTTAATTTTAGACAAAAAAAAGTTTTGTCCATAACAATTTGAAATTATGGCAAGTATTGATCATGTTGATGAGATAGAGGTCTCAGAAACTCATGTATCAAATATGAAAGAAAGGGCATTACAGGGTTAAAGAGCTCTTTGATTTCGAGTGTGGGCTGAAACAGAACGCCACCGCTACTACAACTTATCTCCCTCTTAGATAGTCAATGACTAGCTCTCAAGCTATGTGATTTGTAGTCAGAGACCAAAGACAACTATGGGCAAGCTAAGTGCTGCTGACACTAGTGATAGTGATAAACTTTCCGGGGAATGACTAAATAGACGTCCAATAAGAGTGAAAAACACTGTTGATTGACATACGACCTGTGAATAAACACTAGGTAACCTAGGCAACTGGAGCCTGTAATATCCTCACATGACCAGCTCTCAGCTCCTCAGTGTGACCGTTAACAGGTGAACTGAGCGATGACTGTTTAAAGCCTTCAAAGGTCTGAAATGATGTCATCTGGTAAGACCAGCTGAGATGTTTAGTCTCCAAACAGATGCAGATTTTTTAAAAAGCTGTAAATTTATGATAAATGTGCCGATTTTGTGTTTCTTCAAGAGCTGTGCTGATAAATTAATATGTTTTTAAAGGCTTTTCTTCCTCCTCCGTACAGCAGTTACTGTGGCAACAAGAGCTGAAAAGACCACACACACACACACACACACACGCACACACACAGAGTTTTTACTTTCACTGCTTTTTAAAATTTAATTTATCGATCCAAAAGCAAGCTGAGCGTCCTGTTCCCCTGAAGGTGAAGTCAGACTGAAATGAGTGAAAGCACAGGGACCTCAGCTTTACTCAGTAGAGCACACACAGAGCTCTTCAACATCACAAATCCAATTCAGTGAATCTTTTCTGTTTTTTCCCTCACAGCTTTACAGGCACTCATTGAGCAGCTGGGGAGAGTTTGGGGAAAAGTCGGCGTGTTCTATACAAACCGCGGCTAACTGCCCCCTAGCAACCGGTGGTTGCCGGGGGGTTTTCAGCTGGTCACTGGGACTTGAAGACTTGAAGACTCTCCAGAGACTGAATAAACAGCAATAGGAAGAAAATTTCAGATCAAAAATCTTTAATTAAATATTTTTCATTTATTTGCCTTTAACAAATATTTAAGAAAATAAATTACCAAATACTTTAACAGTTTAGAAAATAACTCAAAAAGCTTATTTAAAATAAAAACACTGGCGTCTTTCTAGTGCTTCGTCACAAAACATTAAAAATATATAAATACAAAAGCTTGACTGAAGGCTTTGATCCAGCAGCTCCAGATTTTTTACCAGAAATGGCTTTTGTCAAGAAAGTTTCTCTGTTAGACAGAAAACTACAAAACGAGCGCTGCACACAAGAATATTTACAACACAAGAGTTTGACAGCTGTCGCCGAGTTCAGGCAGCGAATCCAACATTTGGTTCGGTCCATCGCTACCGAACGAGATGAAACTGAAGAGCTAGCTGGACCCTTCAGAGAGACGCTTGGTGAAGTGAAAAGAACTGAACACCATATTCTCTCGAGGAAGTTTTAAAAAGAACGCTCCACAGTTTCTGAAAATGTTTGTGAGGTCTGTATTTTGTCTCTGAGACAAATGATTCTGTTTGTTCTTTGAGGTTTGTGAGCTGTGTTAGAGAGATGCCTGAGATGGGTCTACAGTTTTACATCAGAGCCTCTGTGAGAGAAAAACGTTTGAGAATAAAGTCGAAACATTTGGGATGAATTTACATTTTAGAAGACAAATTATTATAAACTCGCGTAAAGAAAATGAAGCTTTTCAGGGAGAAATTCACGCAGGAATTTCAGTAGTTTGATGACAAAATTGTTTTTAGAGAAAGTTATATTTAGATGTTTAGATGTTATTTAGATGTTGATGGAATAAAGTTATACTTTGAGCACACCATAAACTTATCATTTTAAAGATAAAGTAATTTATGCAAAGAAAATGTAAAATAAAGAAAAACAGAATTGAAATGAAAAAAGTAAAAACTTCTTGCCACATGTTTTTTTTTACATAAATAAAGGTAATTTTAGAGGAAAAGGTAATGATATTGATATTAAAAAATAAAGGTAGAAAGAGTACACACTTCTGAGAGATGAACCTGTAATTTTATGAGAATAAAATCTTATTTTTAAATACAAACAAATCAGATTTCTTTTTGAGTCTAAAAACAAACAAAAAAATCATAAATTAAAAAAGAATTTAAGGAATTTAAGAACTTACATGAACACATGATCACAGCGACATATATAAAATGTTTTCTTTAAACATTTAAATTTTTCTTGGACTTTATTGTCAGACTTTTCTCTCACTGTGCGCTAACGTTCGACTGCTGTTTATGTTTTGTTACCATTAAATCACTGGTGAGCTTTTAATGCTGAATCAGAGAGATCAGTAAAAAAATCCCCGATTGGCTGATTTGACTTCCTCTTGTACAAAAATCTGTTATCATTCCACCTCCACACCTTCTCAGTGGAGGTGGTTTCAGTGTCAGGAATCTAGCAGCCAATCAGAGGGCTGACAGATGTCCTGCTATCTCACTGTTTCACTGAGATCAGTTCAACTGTTGGAGAGATGAAGATCCTCTCAGAGGGTCAGTCAATCAGTCTGTCAGCCTTTCCTTTGGAGTAGTGACCTGTGATGACCTGCAGGAGGTGATGTGTGAGAAACGAAGCTGCTTCACACTCCAAAAAATGACCTGAACCTTGTCAGACGGCGTCCTTTGGTCAGCATGGACCTCCATGTTCTGGTTTGCGGAGCAGGTGTGATAAACTTCCAGCTCAATCGTCTGGATTTATTTCAACTCCCCACATCGTGACCATCCTCCTTGTGTTAGCACGTTAGCATGTTAGCTTTGTCCCTGCAGTGTGGGCATGGCAGCGGTCGTTGGTAACCCCAGCAGGGGGTCATAGAAGCAGTCCTCATTGATCATGGAGGTCATGCTCTGAACGCTGAAGTCTCTCTCCAGCAGGTTGCTGAGGTCTTGCAGATCTCCAGGACTTCGCCGTAGGCTGGAGCTCCGCTTCTTTTTCTCCTCCTCACTCGTAGATGTCCCTTCTCGCTCCACCTCCTCCTCTCTGAAGTTGAGCCTCTGTAGCTGGGCCTCCAGCTCGCTAGTCAGGGAGCAGAGTCTGCCTCTCATCCCCGCAGCGGCGCCGAAGCTGGAGGCGTGGCTCGGCAGCAGAGGCTCTGAGCACGTGTCTCCTAGGACACCATCAGACCTGCAGCTCTCCTCCAGCTGATGAGGTGCCGTCTTCTGGGCGTCGGAGTGACGCTGCTGCCTCCTCCTCCAGGAGGTGCTCCTCTCAGCCGTGGGCAGCCTGCTTCTCCTCAGGGATCCCACGGGGGCTCGGTCTCTGAGGAGCGAGCGCAGGGCTCGCAGCACGCTGGCCTTCGTCTCCAAACCACTGAAATACAAACACAGAGCTGAAGCTTAACATAATCATGTTCATAGCCGAGAACCTACATCGGGACGGAGAACTGCCATCAGGATGGAGAACCACCATTGGGATGGAGAAGCTCCATCAGGACAGAGAAGCTCCATCAGGACAGAGAAGCTCCATCAGGACAGAGAAGCTCAAGCGTGACAGAGAATCTCCATCGGGACAGAAAAGCTCCTTTAGGACAGAAAAGCTCCATCGTGACAAAGAACCTCCACTGTGACGGAGAACCTCCATCAGGTCGGAGAACCTTCATCAGGACAGAGAACCGCCACCAGGATGGACAACCTCCATCAGGACGGAGATCCTCCATCGTGACGGAGAACCTCCACAGGAACTTGATTGGCTGTCCGTACCTGCTGCACAGCTGGAACACCGTCTCTGGTCGTCCCTCCACCTCAGACCGACTGTGAACCAGCTCCCACACACACGGGTCCTCGGAGCCTGCACACACAGCACAGTGAGCTCAGACAATCACAGCGTCTCCTGCTGGAGAGCTGCTGCACCAGCACCACAGTAACAAACCTCACTCTGATTGGTCACTGACCTGTGATGTTAGCTGGTCTGACCTGGACCGCTGAAACTGGGATTAACCAGCGGAACCTGAAGGGGTCAAGATCAGCTGATCGGGAGGAGGTCTGTGAGAGAGAAACATAAAAACTGAAAACATAAACAGGTGGAGGTGGTTTATTTCTTTTACTCAGTGACATCATGTTGATGTGTTTACAGCTGAGGAGCCAATCAAGGACACGGATTACACTCTTTAACCAGGTTAAATTTTTTCTGAGATGATCTTTAAAGAAATGAAACCTGCAGTTAGTATGGAAGCCCATTACTGCCAAAACAGGAAAAAACAGATTAAGCCAAATTAATTTGCATTGATTTTTGGCTTAAAAACTGGACTTTTTGGTCTCCAGCTTTTACTTTGTCAGGAAAACAAAATAACTTTTTGACAATCCTTCTTTTAAACCTCACAGTGTTTAGATTTATTTAAATGTGATGTTATCTCTCATATGTTTGGTTTTACTTTATTAAAAAAATGAAAAGAACAAAAATATTATAGCTGAAAATGAAATTTAATGTGATTTCATTTATGGGATTTATATCTTTGTTATGATCCTTATTTGGATATTTTAAAATATTTTTTAACACACACACACACACACACACACATATATAGGTGTGTGTGTGTGTATATATATATATATATATATATATATATATATATATATATATATATATTCATTTTAATTTAAATAATTTATTTGCTATATCTTAA
>VUQG01004986.1:1938-18109 GCA_015106755.1 Etia nguti | reverse complement strand
AAACCAAGCACACCATTGTTTTTCTTGTGACATTACCAATAAGTTTGATGTGTCACATGGCCCTCTTCCTATTGAAAAAACAAAAGTTGTATCCAAGATGGCCGACTTCTAAATGGCCACCATGGTCACCACCCATCTTGAGGAGTTTGCCCCCTCACATATACTAATGTGCCACAAACAGGACTTTAATATCACCAACCATTCCCATGTTATTACGGTGTATCCATATAAATGGCCCACCCTGTAGAAGCACAACCAGCTGTTGTGACAAGAGAAACCAAAACCCAGCAAAGACAATACCCATGACAAACTGGTTTGAACTTTTTCTTGGTCTGAATGACGGTACAACATACCTGTTTAAGAATAAGAAAAAAATAATGAAGTTGGTGCACAACTTTAGCTTTTTTCCCCCAAAAAATATGCATGATCAGTATTGTACAAACAAATACTCATGGTCAATATTACACAAATAAGTGCAGGTGACTTTTTTTACTGTTAGTGCGCTGCGATGCTGAAACTGGTATTCGGAGATCTATTTATTGTATTTTATTTTTTCTTATTAACTAAAGATATTTTAGTTTATTTCTATTTAATTGGTTTTTGGGTTGTGGTTTTTGTTTTTTTGTTTTTTAATCTTGTATCTTCACAACTAGCTGAACAATCAGAAACTGATTAAATCACTGTTGGGCTAACTATGGTGAATTATTTATCAATATTTGCATAGCAAACATTCAATGGAACCAGGACTAGGACCAGATATGCATTCCAGAGCATTTTCTGGCATATCTTGCTTTTAAAATAGTTTTAGCATAATTTTTGGCAAGAAAACACATCAACAGTTCAAATGCACCAGAACAGATTTGTTTATATCTTTTTTAATGTATTTTAACACACTTTTAGTCTTGATAATAATAAGGAATTAAGACTACAATCCAGGAAGACATGTAGTCTTCCTGGATTCAACTATATCATATCTGCGAGCATTTTCCTCCTGATATTGATGCATACATGCATTTGTACAGTCAAGCTTATTCATTAACATCATTATGTCCCTTATGTCCTTTAACACAAGGTACAAGGTTTCATCAAAGGGGAAAAAAAACATTGCCATGCTGTCTTATGAATGTTTGAACAACATGCAGTTCTTTGGAGTGTGGATTCATTCACAGTCCAAGTGACTCAGCACTTGTGCATCAGCTGGCTTTGAGAAACACTGCCACCGATCCCTGGTGTGGAGGCTGAACATTGGACTCCTCCTCCGCCTGGACTTGTTTATTTGTCATCCCACAATGCACTGGGAAACAAGGGAAGGGAGGGGTGGTTGGGTTGTTTAGAAGAACAGCAGGGATCTTTCAGCCAAATGGACATGTATTTAGTTTGGGATATTTCCTCATCAGTCACTGTAATGAGAATGACATTAAAAAAAAGACAGTTTTCTTCAGAGGTCTCTATACAGCAGAGAATCTGACACCATAACCCAGCAGATTTACCAAATATTCTCTTTCATTCTGGTGAATGTGTGCAGCAGTGAATGGTGACTGGCAACATACTATTCATTATTGCCTTTGCTCTCATTTATAGAATTTACAACATTACTTTTGGACTTGAGTCTATAGCCAGCTGACAAACAATCTATTAATTTAGCTAAAATGATTTTAGCTGATCAGTCTTCTAAAGTAAGTAGACTTAGATTTCCTAGTGATGCCGCACATTTACCCCCACCTGTGACTGAACAACCAAGCAACCAACCAGCAACCAAGGTACATGTAGGCAGCTTGTGAAAACCTCCCAGATCATTGCTGACTTCTGTTTTGACTGTGTGAGGCTGAGCCCCCAAAGGAAATTCATATATAATTCCTGTTCCTCACCCTGATAAAAACGAGAGCAGCAATGGCATCCTGTAAATATACCCTTCAGGAGGATTTATTCACACACTAATTTTAAAATGAGGCCAACAAACAAGGAGACAAAGAAATGCTTTCTCAGGGCTGTTGATTTGTTTAAGTCATACCATGAAAATGAAAAGATCTAGGAGGACTGTATATCAGCAGTATACAACAGCCACTTCTTATAATGGCCATTACTGTAATGACCTTGATTGTCTTGTTAAACTGCAGGATATAATATTTAGAAAGTTTTTTTAAATCAAGAAGTGTATTATGCAAGGGGTCAAACTTGAAATTCTGAGAGAGAGAGAGAGAGAGAGAGAGAGAGAGAGAGAGAGAGAGAGAGAGAGAGAGAGAGAGAGAGAGAGAGAGAGAGAGAGAGAGAGAGAGAGGGAGATAGAGATAAAAGAAAAAATCTACAGTTCCAATCAGCTCCTTTTAATTGATTTGTTTTTACCTCAAATTTTATTGTTGTACACTCTCATAACAACAACAGCTTAAAAAATACAAAAACCAACTGTACTAACAGTAAGAGGTTAAGCAGGAGGCTAACTTAAAGGTGTATTTAGCCAGTGATAATGAGTGTGCTAAATCATATATGAAAACGGTTTCTGAAAAGAATTATCACCAAATTGTTGATAATGTTGATTTTAAGAGGGGAAAAAATGCAATTGTAACAACTTTGAGTTTTCTTATTACTTTCATTGTCATAGTGCAGTTTGCCTAGTTGTATCTATGACTTTTTACTATATTACTATATGGGCAGGGATAGCTCAGTAGGTAAAAGCGGCGCTGCTCCCCTGGCGCTGCACTGGTGGCTGCCCACTGCTTCACTACATATATATATATATATATAGATATAGATATATAGATATATGCTGTGTTATTACCCCTCAGGGTTGATTGTGCTCCACAATGAATATTTAATAAGCTGCCTATTTATGTTATGTTGGGCCAGTAAAATAGTTAATAATATATGGACTTGACATCACTATCTCTTTTTCTCCTTGTAAGCATCACACTTCGCTTTACTTACTTTATGTTTGTTTATGTTTAGTATTAAAGAATATACCTAGGGTGACCAGATGTCCCACTTTAAGTGAGACTTCACTGCATTTTTTTTCAGTGTTTTTCTGTGTCCTAGATATTGAGACTATGTCCTGCATTTTAATCGGTTCTACAGTTCTTAAAAATCAGTTTTAAATGACAAACAGCTTTCCAGAGGCTGGCTCTTATCCAGTGACTGCAAAAAAATATAAGAGAGGCTGCCTCCCCAGAGGCTTCATTTGATGTCAATCACACCATGAACATCAGGGATTAAGCACATCTTTTCTTTGCCCAACCAGGAAAATTAGGAGTCTATCCAAAGGTAAAACATTAAGCAAATTTCAACAGGAAATGTTTTTTTTAAATTCTCCCCCAAAAAATGTGAAAATATTTTTACCCAGATAAAACTGACGGAAAGTAAATCTCTTTATTATTTTCCTTTTCTTTGACAGTTATTTTTATACTTCACATGAGGAGAGTATGAAAAGAAACATATGAGTCTCCAAAAGAGTGCAAGTTCATATGGAAGCATTTCAGCTCCAAACCAAAACTGATAAATGGACAGATAATGGAACAGCTGGTAAAATAACTACAGATCAAGAGAATGTGGTAATAAATTAATAATGATGACTTTTAAGTATACTGTTGTAGTTAAGTATATAGAGCTACAAGAAACAATTGAATAGCTTAAATATTATTGTCTGGAAGCTTGTTTCTGACACTGGTTTCAAGTTTTTATCACATATTTTGTGCTATGATCTCAAAATTTTTGAATTAAAAGATATTGAAAATTTTGATATTGAAAGCTTCGTGAAATTTTGAGTTACTTCTAAAAGTAACTTGAAATTTTGAGATACTATCTTGAAATTGTCACTTACATATGACAGTAGCAGAGACAAGCTTTCATATTATTGTGTCTTGAAGGCAATAGTGCAGCTGAAATTTTTTTCCCTGTATTATTTAATTTAGATATACTGCTTATAAAGAGAAGTGCTGTATTTTTTTGTATTATGATAGAAAGAGACAAGGGCAGACTGCCACATATAAAAAGCAGAACTTAATACTTTGCTATGCTGATATTTTGCTATATCAAAATTTTTAACTACCACACTGTGAGACACAACAATACATCCCACTTTACCCAACAAAAATAATCTTTTCATTCCACTTGTGATTTGTTGGAATCTGCCCCTCCTAGTACAACAGCTTGATTTAACCAATTTTGTCAAGTGCACACTTGAGACATTTTACATTAGTTTGTGCTGAATTCGTGACACTATCAAACCTGATGATTTGTAATAAACAAATTCTGGACAGAGACCACTCATTCAACAGCAGCCTATGTGTTGCAGCTGCTGAATAGCATCACCATTCTTCTGTTTTTGTTTCAGAATTGTTTGTTTCAGAATTTTTTTTCACTTTTGTTTATAATTTGCAAAAAAAGACAAAATGACATAATGTAAAAAATAATGATTACTTTTTAATTCAATAGTAGCAGCTTATTGTAATTGTTTCTTTTTATTTAAAGCAACAAGATATTTGTCAGATTGAGAAAGTAGCTTTTAGATGCATTTGTGTATTTCTTTTGTATGTGTTCCATTTTTCTGTGCCAGTCGCAGCAAAGTCAAGTCAAGTGAATACTGCAAATTTCCCACAGGTATAGCGAGAGGTATAAGTGAATAGGCAAAGTACTTTCCTACCTGTCACCTAAGGTATGCTGGGATTACCTCCTTGAAACCCAATCCTCTTTCCATTAGCTTAAGTGGGAGAAGATGCATTTATTCACATTTGGATTTGAATAACTATCCGATCTAGTAAAAAGAATTTAAAAGCCTTGACATTCCAAGCAGGGGGACACAATAGCAAGGCTTGTATTTCCCACTATGATCTTATGTAAACAATGTGTGATCTCAAACTTGGAAGTGTTTCTCATTATTATAAATACTGATTATAATATACAACTGTATAATCCATGGTCTCAGATCTACATTACCAGCAATAATAATTAGCAGTGATATTAATCTGCCCTGAATATCTAAGGTTAATGAGTCATTTGTCTTCAAAACCAAACAACTTACCACCTCATTATGATTTGAATGCTTAGACTGCCATGCTACGTGCCTTAGCTGTTGTGTTTGTGATAAACAGTCACAGCAATAAAAGTCAGTGGATTGAACTGTGAGTCAGGGAGCGTCTCAGGTCGCTTGGCATGTAGCACCATGCTGAAGCATGATCACTAGGGTGGGGGAGGGCAGGCACCACTCAGACTATTTCTGCTCGGCTGTAGCACTCAGTGGGGAAAAAAAGAAAAAAAAAAAAAGAGGAAGCCAAGGGAACACAAACAAAGACACAGCCCAACGGCTCTCTCACCACACTGCCAGGAAACTGGGTTGGGTTTATATAGCATGGGGGAGGGGGGCAGAGGGGGAAGGGGAGAGGGAGGGGCGCAAAGAAGAAGTAAAGACGGAACTAGGAGTAGTATATGAAGGGGAGAAGGACCAAAACCCAGCAGGTGTGCTCTAGCAGCATGTAATGTGTCAGCATGGCTCAGTGCCAAACCCACTGTAGCCTCTGCAGCACAGAAGTATACACTGAATTTTCAACAAGGTTGCAGTGATGTTGATTTATCTTTCACCTTGCTGAACAGTGCTGTTAATTCGCTCATCTCTGAGCTTTGGCAGAGTTCCTGCATCTAATATCATTTGATTCCAAAATGTCTGCACCCACTCATCTTAAACGATCTCCTTTCTTAGCTGTGATAAATTATTAAACTGAGATCACATAGCTATTAGTTTAGAAGGAAAATTGGTCTAAAATATTTTTCTAATGTAATTTTCAACTGCACCTTGTTGATTGCCTCTGTTAGCATAGATGCTATTTGTAACATTAGTTGGTATGGATGTCAGAATTCCCCAAAGGACTGCACTCTTTGTGCTCCATAAAATACATGCACAATGACAGACTTATACCAACAGCCTGCAACCTGTAACTCAGATGAATATAATGGTTATGTGGCTATGTCTACAACTTTAGCACTATAAAAGAGGAGTTGTTCTCTTTGCTTTGCCTGGTTAAATAAAGGAAATACATATTGATAAATAATTCCAGTATATGCTTGGAAAAGCATAGACTACTGATAAAACACTTGAACATTTTTTTCTTTTTTTGTTTAATAGAACTGGGCATTTTGGGGGGGGGGTTGCATTTATTTTTAATTACAACATCAATAAATTCTTAGCTGCTTATGCATTTCACATCAACTGTTCCTGACAATTAGAGTGATAAAACTCCTTTTTATTACAACAGATAGTTACTGTATACAAGTAATATGTCTTTAAAGTCCAAAGTAACTTTGTTGAATGCTGCATTATAAAGTCCAGCCCCAGGCTCTCCAATCATAACATAAGGCATATCTTATCATTCACTGTGACGATGAAATTATTTACAAACAACTGTGGTGCTGTCACATGGATCCAGCACTGTTGCTGTTACAGAGGTGCCTCTTTTTACCTCGGACAGCCTCCCTCCCTTCCCGCATTCAAGTCGTCACTCTGCTTCCCCCATCCCCCTCCCCCATCCACGTGTTCTCTCTCTCATCTGGATGGGTATGTGCAGGGCTACTTCAAACACGTGCTCTATGCCACCCTGCCCCCTCCCACTACCACCCCCACCACCTCTCTCCTCTCTCGCTATCAGCCTATTTTCCTTTGTTCAGCCCATCTTGCGCTGTGCTGTGTGATTTACTAAAGCCTGGAAGACATGTGATCACTCTGCTGGATACCAAGAACTCCAGGCAGCCAGTGTTTTCAGAGGAGAAGGAAGAGAACGAACAAGGAAAACAATCTGACACAAGCAGCCGACTACTAGGACATTCTGTATGATCTGGGAACATGTTGAATCTGCTAGAGGCCACTGATTATGCCTAACAGGAATGACTGTCAAATGAAATGTTTGAGTACAATATGTGACACATTTGAACGTAATTAACTACACCAATCAAAAACAGTTTTATTTATATCTGAATATCCAAACGCCTACTCAGCCAACAAATTAGTTTGAGTTTCATGATGAACACACAACATATATGATTGTAACACAGTTTTGGATTTGGGATTTGTTTCAGACAGTGGATTTTATGACACAGGTTGTTTTGTCAGATGTAGACACACAGGCTTCCCAGATAGGCATCTTTATGCATTAGCCCCAGTCATCATGTTACAAATACCTTATTTTGATTTTATTTGTTCATTGTTATTTCAGTTTTTAAAAAAATGTAAATTGAACCACGTTTTCAGCCTTAAATATGTATGATTTATTTGGCCACTGCTTTAAAATATTCCAAGCATTCATCTAAAAAATTTTTAGCTTTTTAATACCATGGAACAAGAGATGCATCAAAAGTAATACTAAAGGGAAGCCTGACCATCCTACTAGCTTTGTAACTGACTTTGCTTATAATCAGAATTTCTTAGCATGTAACTGCAACTATCATTGGGTTAGCCATTAACACTGATAGACAACATGTGGCACTGTATTTATTGGTTTACCAATTTACCCATTTCACCTTCATATTAGGACCCCGTAAACGCAGGGTTGCCAGTCAGTGAATGTTTATTTTGAAAGTGCTTTGGAAAAAATTATTACTGGGTTGCTTTTCAGCCTTCTCCTGCTGTCTGTGTGCTCCATCCTCTCTCCTTCCTCCCTCTCCAGGCCCCACCATGCTACTGAAATAGGGAGACACAATGGAAATGATGAGGCTCAGCTGGTGTTGACAACTGTGGGAATATTGAAAATTGAAGATATATTAAATTACCATCAGTTACCGTTGCTCTGAAGGTCCATACAAGATCCTGCCTGATGGGGTAAGAATGATCATGAAAAAGGTGGTGGATAAACCCAAACTACATCTAAGGAACTTGTTAATGTTCTCAAAGCTGTTGGGAACACAGTCACTAAAAACACCACTGGTAACACACTACACCATAATGGACTGAAATCCTGAAGTAAGAGCCCCTGTTCAAGAAGGCACAGGTACAGGTCAATCTTAAGTTTGCCAACAAACATCTAAAATAATTTAGAGAAGACTTGGGAGAAATTGCAGTCAAATGAAACCAAAATTGAGTTCTTTGGTATCAATTCAACCTGCCATGTTTGGAAGAAGAAAAATGCTGAGGGTACAGGACGACTTCACTACATTGAAGGGCCAATGGATGGAGCCATGTATTCTAAAATCTTGGACGAAAAACATCCTCAGTAAGGGGCTGAGGGCAACCCCTCAGAAACAACCACTTAGCCCAATGCAAACACAAACACGACTGCAACCAATGCTTTGCATTGCGCTTGGTGATATGAGGCTTTAATTTAACCATTGAAATCCCTTTCATAAAGCTTGTATGCACTGTTCTTGTGCTAATCTTTCAGATTAGCACAAGAACGGCCATTTTTTTTCCTTCACACTGTTTCTTCTATCGTTAATGTTTTATGAGAAACAGCACTGTAATAATATTTAGATACTCGTAAAGACTAAGTAGTAGGAACTCCCTTAAATGATGATGCACTGCAAGGTTAAGTGCTGAGCCCAAAACCACAGCTAAGGAACTTGTTAATGATCTGAAAGCAGTTGGGAGACCATGTTAAGAATGTAACCCTCCTCCACACAAACCTTTTCTAAAAGATTGAATATTCAAATACATAATTACCCATTTGTACATTCCACCTTTTTGCCTTATGAACTACAGAGCTTGCTGTTATTGACTTCATATTTATATGCTAAGCTTTTATAATGGCTGTCTACAAGCATAAATCACAGACAAACTTTTACATTTGATGGGAAACATCAAATGTAAAAGTTTGTCTGTGATTTATACATTTTCAGGGTTATATATTTTCCTTACACTAAAGATGGCATTTTGATAAACTGAAAGACTTTGTTCATTCTTAAAGAAACAGCTTCTTTTAGGAACAAATATTTCAAGCTGAAACATAATTTATTACTTCTTGTCTTTTTCATGATAGTGAACAGCTTGTTATTCATCTTATCTAAACTCGTCACAGGCCTCAAGGGCTAGTTGTTGTTCGGGCAGAGCAGCCAGGCCAAAAGTTTCCTAACATGATTGAACTGAAAAAAACAAACAAAAAAACAGAGCAGAGCAGAGCAGAGATACAGCATTCCAAGAGTGCTAAGAATAGCAAAGTGGACCCTGTGCTCCCAGCACTAA
This sequence comes from Etia nguti, assembly GCA_015106755.1. NCBI lineage: Eukaryota > Metazoa > Chordata > Actinopteri > Cichliformes > Cichlidae > Etia > Etia nguti. The sequence continues at coordinate 8,958 of VUQG01004986.1, read as the reverse complement.
GTTCACAACTAGTCTTGGGCAACAGGCAGAGTGAGTCTGAGCACATTGCCAAAACTTTAGCAGGTCGATGTGTGCGTGCTCAGCTGAATGTTTGCCTTGAATTCATTTAAGGTTACAAACAACATCTGCTATTTACGTCTAAGTGATTTCATGCCATAATTTCCTATTAATGTGTCATTTATGACAGGAAATAGCATTTATTAACCCTTCTGGTAAATCTAACAAGTCATTATAATAATTCACACAGTTCTTATAAAAGTTCCTATACTAGTAATTGTGTCACCATTCTGAAATTTGCTTCAAAGATAAAATTACTATCTTCTGTTAGCTGCCCGCAAGGATTTATCTTCTGGAAAGATGTTCAATCTGCAGAGGTTTATGTACTCATTTTTTATAGTAGTGTTTCCATCAAAATGCAGCACAAACTTTAATTACATTAAAATTACATTACAAAATCATTTGTCTTTTGTAGTGAAAGAAATTTAGAATTGGTTCTTCTAGAGAACCTGTTCCCAGTAGATCAGTTCTTTGGAACTGCTTCAATTTCTACCTGTTCATTATTTTAAAAGAGAATCATTGGGGTGATGGCTTTCAAGTGTCTCTTCTCTGGTTTTCATCTTTTCTTTGTGTTGTTGGCTTTGTGTTTTTACCTAAATACTAAAAGAAAGATCATATGTGTGTCCTTATTAGAATATGGATTTGTGTTGGTGTATGGGACAGTAGCCTGTAGTTTTATATAGTTAACTTGTAATTATGAATGCATTTAAGGTCATTTTACACAGAAACGTAAAGGTAATGTAACAAGTAGTAAAACGAATTACTTAATTAAGTAGCGTACTGCATTACTTTGAAGGAAAAGTGTTCTCTCAAGTACATTACGTGTTTCAAGTAATGACCCCAACACTGATCACAACAAAGAGGGGAAATATCTCCAACAGGCACAAACACTTGCCTACACAGCACGCAATCAATTTGCACTAATGTAATGTCGTTGATATGGTAAATGACTTATATAGTGCTTTTCTACTCCACCTGAGCATTCAAAGGGCTTTATAGAACTTACCAATACTTTGTTATCTATGCCTTGCCTACTAAGTGCTTTTTATCTAACATTCATACTCCAATGGATGCATCGGAGAGCAACTTGATATCTTACGGTTGGGTTACTTGGGTTAATATCTTGCCCAATTATATTTGGCATGCAAACTGGAGCATCCCAAAGGCATAAGACTTTCCTTTTGACAAAGCTTATAGTTAGGACTGGATCAGGTGACCCTGAATCCACCCTTAGTTATGCTGCAATAGGCCTGGTCAGCTGAGTGTTTCTCCTTCTCTCAGTCTTTGCCACAGTCTAAGGTCCAGAGTGCTCCGGAGCAGGTTATCATCAAGGATGTCTCTGTACATTGCATTCATTCTTTACTCAAACCTGACTAGTCTTCCAGTTCCGTCTGCCCAAAAATATCCCCAAAATGTGACACTGCCACCACCATGCTTCCCTGTAGGTGCAGGCGAGGTGTGGTGGTGCCTGGTTTCCTCCAGACATGTGTGGCATTCAGATCAAAGACTGCAACCGTGGCTTCATGAGACCAGAAAGTTTTGTTTCTCATGGTCTTTGAGTCCTTCAGGTGCCTTTTGGCAAACTCCAGATGGGCTGTGAAGTGCCTTTTACTGAGGAATGGCTTTTTTCTGGCCACTCTAACATTGATGGAGTGCTGCAGAAATGGTCAGTTAGGGTGACCACCGGGTTCTTGATCAGCTCGCTGACTAAGACCATTCTACCCCAATGACTGAGACTGGTCGAGTGGCCAGCTTTAGGAAGGGTCCTGGTGGTTCAAAACGTCGTCAATTTACAGGTGATGAAGTGCTCATTGGGACCTTTAGTGTACCTTTCCTCAGATCTGTGTTTTGATTGAATCCTGTTTCAGAGGTCTGCAGACAATTCCTTGGACTTCATGGACTGGTTTGTGCTCTGATACTCAAATTTATGGGAACCTACATATTTATATGAACAAGTGTGTGACTTTCTAAATCATGTCCAATCAGTACAGTTCATCACAAGTGGACTTAGTTGTCAGTCAAGCAGTAGAAATGTCTGACAGGTGATCAGTGGAAACACCTGATCTTAATTTTGTGTGTCATGGCAAAGACTCTGAATACTTATGTACATGTTATATTTTTGTTTTTTATTGGTAATAAATTTGCAAGAATTTCAAGCAAACATTCTTCACTTTGTTACTCTGTTTAGAATTTTGAGGCAAAAAATCAATTTAATCCATTTTGGAATAACATTAAAAAAAAATGTTGAAAAAATGAAGCACTGTGACTACTTTCCAGATGGACTTTAGGCTTCAAAGGTACATTTGAGCTACCCAAGCAGTAGGCAAAAATGTCCTCTGTTCTTTTCTTTATGAAATATGTTATTAAGCGAGGACAAATGACAAACAAATCTTAGCTATGACCAAACATATCTGTACCAGTGGCTAGGTACTGTCCCTTTAAAAGAGCCAAGAGCCTTTCTTTCCACTTCCTCCATGTAAACGTTGGCTACAATAGGTGACACCGGGGAGCCAATGGCACATCCATGTTTTTGTCTGTAAAAACCCTCGTTGTGTTTAAAATATGTGGTGGTAAGGCAGAGGTCTAACAGTGTGCAAATCTGTGGGGGGGTGAAGCTGGTTCTGTTTTCCAAGGAGCTGTTTTCTTGTAGTCGTTTTCTGACAGCCTCCACTGCCTCAGTTGTAGAAGAGAGACCACAACAAAGGACACTATGGTTTCATCTGGGTCAAGTGTAAGTTTCTGGACCTTGTTGGTGAAGTCGGTGGAGTTTTGATGTGAGTCACAGATTTTAAGCACTCCAGTGTTGGGGAGTAACAGATTACATGTAGCAGCGTTAGGTACATGTCTAACATCTCTAATTTTGGTAATTCCAGGCATTGCCAGAAACCCAAACCCAAACCACTTCATATTTAAAGAAGAAAGGGATGGGCGAAATATGACCATTCAATGCAAACTCTGTTTGCCAGCAACCAAGCTGCTCTCAGCATGAAAAGACTCGAACCTAAACAAACATCTGGAAGTAAGTTCTTTTTAAAAATACTAACATTAGCCTACTGCAACTACCTTGTTTTAGTTGTAGTAGCTAGCTGGGTTATGTGCCAGTTCAGTATCTTTGATGTACTATTGCTGTGTAATTTATTACTATTACTGAAGGCTACTTGCCACCGAGTTAACATTGTTAGCTTGCGTTAGCTGAGGTTAGTTTATAGACTGTTAGCTCGGCGGCGAGTAGCCCTCAGTAATAGTAATAAATCACACAGCAATAGTACATTCATGTAGTTGTAAAAAGCATGATAATATATTAAGTAATCCAAAGTATTCAGAATACGTTACTCACATTGAGTAACTTAATGGAATACGTTACAAACTACATTTTGGGGCATGTATTCTGTAATCTGTAGTGGAATACATTTTAAAAAGAACCTTCCCAACACTAAAGCACTCTGATAAGGCTTAAAATCTGGGACTCTCAACCAATTGCTCTTAGAACTGAAGAAGCTTCTCGGATGAGAGGGGAAACGTGTTCAAGGAAACTTAAAGAAGTCCAGACGCTTTTCTTTCAAAGCTCCATTGCATTAGCTAGTTACACAGTTAAGATAACTTATTACACACTAAGCAACTTTTTCTGTAAAAAAATAACTATGGTTTTACTGAACTAAAGGACTATCTAGTCAGGTATTAATGGATATTGTTTGACCCTGCGTGACTAGTATTCTCCCATTTTGAAACAGGACTTATGCTTAGACTTAGACAGCCTTATATTAATGCATATTATCTTTTTTGAGTCTTTGCAGTTGTGTTTCCACATTGTTACACCTCAATTAGCTAATTGGGGTTTTTTTAGTAAGTCCTGTTTGGGGTGTTGTTTTAAGCATTATCTCTTCTGAGATATTAGTGTTGGCTATAAATTGGTAAAAATTAAAGTACACTAACCTGTAATGCAGTAAGAATAGTGTTTGAAGAGGGTAACCTGTGGTATAAAAGGGTCAGACACAACCCTAACAGGCAACAACATAAATTAATAAATGTGTATCTGTTTAATAACATTCAGTTACATCTTCATCCATTGTATATACATTGGTATATGTCTTTTGGAAATGCATATTTCAACAGAGATCATGCAGCAGTGACTCATATGGCAATATCACAAGTCAATATGAAAAGACAGTTTTGATGACTATGTACGAACAGCCACATTGTGCCACTATTAGTCATTACACTGTAAAAAATGTCCATCTGACCAAGCTATTCAAGCTATTCATTATATAGTTCCAGCCAAATTGTAGTGAAAAATACATCTAAAAAAAAACATAAAATAATAACTGAATAAATAAACAAATAAATATGCTCATTGTTATTTAGCTTCTTTTTCTTTTTAAGAAGCCAGGAAGCAAGGCTGTTGTCACACATTTTCACTTTAATGGAGGTGAAGGGTGCAGCATAAAAGATGAATCTACAATTGCCACATCAGACAAAAGAAAAATATATACATTTGAAATAGAGGAACTTTCATCCTCTGTCAGAGTAAGAGCATTTGTTTACTGACAGCTGTAAGACTGGAGTACAAATATTTTTTTTCAATACATGTCCAAGATATACTGTAAACTGTGAAGAGATTTATTAAACAAAGTAAAACGAAAATGGTAAATACTGTTAAATAAAATGCCTGTAAATAGAAAATAAACCCCCATGATTGCTATTACCAAGGCAGCTAGTGGGCGAAGTCACTAACTAGCCCAACACATTTTGTGCTATGAACACAATACAGATCCATGATAGAAAATACAATGCTTAGTTACAATCAGTTTCAATTCCTATCTCATACAAATGATTGTATAATTTGAATTTGGAATTTGTCAACACTGCCATGACAATAAATAAATCCTTATTCATTTGACAGCTTGGCTGATCCAGCATCAGCTTGGAGCACAACCAAACCCACTGAGCCAAGAATCCTAAGATCCAAAGAAAGTCAAACAACTAAGGCTGGTATGTGGGATGCTCTCAAATCAGTCAAAACTTGTAGTTTCTTTTAAACAAATGTTTTTTGTTTTAAATGTGTACAGGAGAAGCTTAGTATAGGTACGAAAACAGATGTGACATCTTTTATTCTTACTCTAATGCTACCAGCAAGGTCTGCTCAACCTTGCTGTCAGCTCACATTGGTATCAGATATGGGCTGTGTCCTAGAATAGATATGAATAGTCATCCAAAAGAATCACTAAGCAGTAAAGGCCTGTCTTGTCAAAAATGTATTTTTCTAAATGGAAGTAAAAATACTGTCAAGAGAAATGTGATCATTCTCAATAAGTCCTTCTACACCAAAATGACAAAATAGGTAATTTTCCAAAATGTCGTGCTAGACAAACTCTCTTATAAAGCTGTGGTTATGTGATTAAGCTTAGGCTACATGTGACATTTTCTGTTTGGGAAAACTTTTAAGTAATAATTACACATTTTGGGAAATACCTTATCTGCTTGTTCGATAATGTGCTTCTTAAGTCTTGCACCAACTCAAGTGCACAAGTATTGTGGTAATAATTTCTCTTAGACCCAGATTTCTTTCTCTGGTGTTGCTGTAACATCATCTAAAATATTAACTCCTGGATTTTGTTGGTGCAATTTAACATTTCCATTTGATGGCTGTCATACATGATAGCAGAAGTAGGCTAATCAGGAAAAGACACAAAAAAACAAACAAGAAACAATCTGTGTGGAGTTCACGTGTCCTTCCCATGCCCATACAAGTTCTCTCTAAATACTCTGGCTTCCACCCACAAACCCAAGACATTCATGGCCTAAGTTAACTGCCGCTTCTAAATTGGCCATAGGTGTAAATGTGAGTGTGATTGGTTGTGTGTCTCTGGATTGGACCAGTCTAGACTAGTGACCTGTCCAGGGTGTATCCTGCCTTTGAAAGGTGGGATAGACCCCATTCCCCCATGATCCTACATTGGATAAGTGTAAGAAAATGGATGTACGGATGGATGGATGGATGGATGGATGGATGGATGGAAATCGAGGGGTACACAGTATATGGTTAAAGGGAGAGCACAAGAAAAGGCTACAGTGGTAGCTAGATGCCTCTACAAAAGGAAAAGCACATTTTTAGTAGTAATTTTGAGTTAAATTGAATACATTTTTTTACATGGGAGAGCACTAGAGGGTTTAGATACACAGTCCATTCCCCATAAAAATTTGAATTACATAACTCTTTCTGATAAACATAGCTTGAGGTAGTGATTTGTCAGTGTGTTTCATTCTAAAAGGAAGGCCTTATGAAACACTATACACAAACAAACACTCTTACACCAGTTCCTGTAGCAGCTTTGTGTTATTGCTTTTCATATACAGCATATTAGTAACAACCTCTTCATGTTAATCTGCAGGTGAGAGTGTCACTAGGCTATAAGCAATGACTTAACAGGACCAGACCTGATCCAGGCAATCAAGACTTGCAAGGATTCCCTAATGGGGGCCTGATGGGGTGGTGAGACAGGGTGATGGTGGCCAAATGGAACTGCTGAAGCACAACACAGCACACATCAAGAGACCTAGGAATTTGAGAGCAAGACCCCCTTCCCCCCATGCTAACGCAGACATTAGTAGAGAAACAGCAACTTGAGCACACAGATGCATGAAAGGATGTGGTAGCACACGCTCAAACACAGGGTTATAAAACAACATATGCTCTTGTTTCTACTACATGGAGCAGCAGGTGGGACACCCTCCATTCTCAGTCTAGTATAAGAGAAAGGAAAGACAAGAAAAAAAGAGCACTCTGCTATACACAACAAGGAAGTAAATACTGTGCATACAGTATATATTTCCTTGTTGTGAATCAAACAGTATAATATAGAAATAATTAAATCTAATTCTTAAAGGATCTTAAAAAAGACAATTGCGAAAAGTTCAGTTTAAAAAAAAGTTCAATGAGTAGAAGCAACAGCCTATTACATAAAC
>VUQG01004985.1:17278-37105 GCA_015106755.1 Etia nguti | reverse complement strand
CAGGTCATTTGAGAGTTGTTTTGAGACCCCCATGTTGCTACTCTTCAGAGAAAATTAAAAGAGGAGGGAAACTTACAATTGACCCCCTTAAATACTCTTTCTCATTATTGGATTCACCTGTGTATGTAGGTTAGGGGTCACTGAGCTTACCAAGCCAATTTGAGTTCCAATAATTAGTTCTAAAGGTTTTGGAATCAATAAAATGGCAACAGTGCCCAAATTTATGCACCTGCCTGATTTTGTTTAAACAATTATTGCACACTTTCTGTAAATCCAATAAACTTCATTTCACTTCTCAAATATCACTGTGTGTGTCTCCTATATGATATATTTAACTGACATTTTTTATTGTAACAACCAACGATTTATACAGGAAAATAATGACTATTAACAAGGTTACCCAAACTTTTGCATCCCACTGTATTTGCCATGAATTTGGCTCAGTGTGCTTAACTGTACAGTACACTTTCCTTTATCAAACATCCACTGTAAATATGAGAGAAATTATTGTTATCATAAACTATTTTTTTTAACATGTTGCAGTGGACATCAAGTGCATGTACACACCGGACATCCAACATTTTGAAATCAAGACCATCGGTTCTGCTGATACCTTTTTGGAAATGGTGCATAAGTCACTATTGTGGAGTTGTAAATATCGAATGGAAATTCAAGCAAACTTAATTTAAGCCAGTGCAGTAAACATAATAGTTGACTGTTGCATCACATGGATGCATATACACACATATTTCATGGTGTTCTATAAAAACAGACATTTCTTGCTTTAATTTCATGCCAGCAAACCCATATTCCCTCTCTTGCTATAGCTACTCATTTATAAACACAATACTCATATAATTCAAGTGTGTATGTGCACAGCCTTAACAAACCCCACACACACATAACCAACTTTATGTCTGAGCACTTTGAGAGTAAATTCAACCCTATAAAGCCAAGCCCAGTGCGCCTGAGATGGGTCACGTATCTATACGCAGCGCGGGTGCAATCTGCAATGAAAGCTTTCCCATTTGTAATAAACTGCAGCCTCTCAGAAGAGCAATCCTAGGGAGAATCCTGTGAGCTCTCTCCTCACTATAACAACAGTGTCTGTAAAACAAATGAGCAGGGAGGTAATTGGAGACAAACAAAAATTACATTTCCAATAAAGGTTCTTGTCTCTTTGGGCTCCCAGAAGCCCCCAGCCCTCCTCAACTGTTTAACAGCCGTAATATACCCTCTCATCAGCCTTCCTTTTGAGAAGCCACCAGAGAGGAGTTATCTGAGTACAAACAGAGATCACCTAATGTGAACAGGTTGAGGGTTTAGTGGTTGTAGTGTTTTTGGCAATTAAACAGGAAGGTGATGGTGGGATAGATGGATAAGGGTATTAAAGAAAAGTCTACCAGTTTACATGACCCATGGTTTACACTTGAAGACACTCATGAAACTTCAGTAAAAGATTTACAATTAGTGGCACTTATGAAAAGCTGCACAATAAAAACACCCGAAAACATACATCATTTGCACTATCAAAGTTATCAAGTCATAAATTATACATAAATGAGTGGAAGCTGCAAAAAAGATAATAATGTGAAACTCAAAAATGGCAACCTACAGAGAAAAAGTGACAAAAAGTGCTATTGACTCCATGGCCACTTTAGGTTGGCGAGTCAGTCCTTAGATTCTCATGTTAAAATGTCCATTTACAGGAAAAGAAAAAAAAGATTCAATTAAAAGCGGATTTTCCTGGTCACAAATCAAATTGTATTAACGGATTACTAGGAGCTCCTATTATTCTTCACTTCAGCTAATTTAAGTCACTGGAATTATAAAATTCCAGGAGGTTTTCTTTTATTATTATTCATCATATCATTGATGTGTGATCTCATTTCGATTGGACAGTATAATTTACTTTTACTTTTCTAGTCTCACTGACCTACACAAAGCTCTAGTAGATTATTTTGTCCAGATCAAAACACTTTCCTCACATCCATGTCCAATTTAGAATCACTAATTAACCTTACAATGCAACTCGTTGTCTACAGTTGGATGGATCCATTGCTGCATTGTGTACAACTTTTAATTATGAATTATTGATTGCAGAATCCTGAATTGATAGCTTTCAAAACACACATTTAAATTTAAATATGTACATATGCTAGAATTAGCCAAAAGGCTAGTTTTTATAGTCCCTGTTCAGCATGACTCAAGTTGCTGTTTTTTAATCCTGTGTCCATTTAAAGTCTAGTTCTTTGCATTAAGGACAGCTGAAATGACCAAACAGCAGAGAGAGAGGGTAATTACTCACGTGTAAGTGTAAAGATCAGCCGCACACAACTCTTGTCAAGAATCCACATATTAAATACAAGACTGAGTCTGGCAACTTCACTAAGTTGGGGGGGGAAAGTACTATTTTGTTATTCAAAACAATTTTTAAGGGTCTTGCAAATTCCAGAAGTTTTCCAAGATAAATGGCAAAACGAGAAGCCGGTTGAAGAAAGCCAGGAAAAACGTAAGTACAGTATTGATAGGTTTGCTGAAATGCACCTTGTGTTTATGGTTTCAGAGCGTTCATACATTTTATGAACCTACCTTGTTAGCTTTAGCTGACAATTTCAGCTTCCAACTAATACCATCAGGTCTGTCTCAAAAGACAAGATGGCAGTGGGGAAAAAATCAAAATCAAAATCAAAAGGTTCACTTTGAGTGAACTTTTGCAGTTCAATAGGTCACAGCTGCATAGCTATGTTCATGTTTATATACAGTCAATGCTTAAACAGAATTCCTCTGTAGGTAATAAAACTGATATATAATATATGTGAAAGGATTCAGAATGAACCAAAACACTCACTTTCCATTATGTATACATTATGATTGAACATGTAAGTGCGCCCCAGGGCAGCTGTGGCTATAATGTAGCTTGCCATCACCAGTGTGTGAATGTGTGTGTGAATGGGTGAATGACTGAATGTAGTGTAAAGTGCTTTGGGGTCCTTAGGGACTAAGTAAAGCGCTATACAAATACAGGCCATTTTTTTAAAAAGCCTAGATAAACTTGACTAATCTGCATAATTATCACACAAAAAAAACCCTGATAAAGATAAATGGAACAGAAAGGACGGATGGAAAATTTACAGTTTATATGTTGGCATAATTTTGACTTAGACAACCCCACTTTGGATGCAAAAAAGCCCCTTTAACTCTTGTTGCTTTGAAACCTGACATCAAAGTGCCGCTAGCAAGCCTCTTGTAGCAGTGTTTTCTTCATTTCAGTTGAACTGCATGTTTGGACAATCAATAGTCAAAAAGTTAAAGAAAGTCACCAAACTGATAGCGGAGAAGCACTGACCTATAAATCTGTAGCATTAACACTTGATTTCTGATCATTATCAAAGGATCAGTGATTCATGTTGATACTAATTGGCTAAACACTGAATTAGATAATTGTGTCAGCACTGCTTTTAGTGACGGTGGTTCATAAATATCGCACACACATTTTTACACTAGCTCACTTTATCACACAGGCACATTTGTGCACTCTCACACACAAACCCCAGAGAGACAAAACACACTCTCACAGTAAGAATTCCACTGAGTGCAGCAGCAGTCATCTCCTCCCTGCAGCACCAAGATCAAATCAGGTTGTTTATCTGATGGTGAACCTGACATTAGGCCAAACTAAAGGTCCCTGCTCAGCTTCCTCTTATCTAACCCTGCAAACAGAGATCTCCATGGCCTAGCCTCTCACAGGGGGAAATTGATTACAGCCTCAGGCCAAAAAGGCAGTAAGCCCACAGCTCTATTCATTCCATTAGGAGTCTTGGAGCCGAGTGGGCTGAGGTGCCTATTAGCTACAGGTTGCGGATCAGATCCTCAGATATTATTTGGTCTTGTAACAGTGATGGGCTGAATGAGATGCAGTGTAATGTGAGCCTAGATGCAGGGTTGAGGTTTCATTTGACCTCAGTAGTGACCAAACAGCTGTGGTCAAAGCTTTTAATGAGAGGTCAGGGGAGTTCATATTGGTTTGACATATTTTACTTAAATGCATTGACAGTAGTGAATGTTGAACAGCCCATTAGTTACTCTCAAAAGGCCACAGACTGTTTCCTTTCAGGACTTTTAGAGTGTGCATACCTGCAGTACAGTATGTGTCCTGCACACATCTGCCTGTGGTTACCAGCGTTCTATTATGCAGTTTAAATGTATGTGTGAGGCAGACACAGAAGAGGGAAACAAACAGAGTTAGAGAGTGTGTAAGGATGTGTGTGCGTGTGCGGGTCTGTGTGCACGCAAGTGTGATGGTGTTAGAGAGAAGAGCTAATAGTTTTAGGGCATTCCTGTCAGTGTTGCTGTATGATTGCAAGTCCTCTGTGGCTTCCTGCACTCTTTAATGCTTAGCTGGTTTTGATGTAAACACTCTAAGGAGACAAAGATGGGAAAGTCCCAGAGATATTTAACTCACTAATTCCTCCACTGTTTTTCCCTTTCTCTTTGCTCTGTTCTGCTCCGTCTTTACTTTGCTTCAGTCATTCCACTGTGGCGGAAGAATCTGGGAATCCGGGATATGCAAAAAACAAACACGCCCTGTTCCTTCATTATTAAAAAATAAAACACACACACATACACACACACACACACACACACCTCACAAACAAACCTTTATGTTAAAACTTTGCTTGAGGCATTTTTTTCTCCAATTAAACTTGTCATGGGCCTGACAAGTCTCAACTTTGTTCGCTCTACCAGGCAGGAAATTAAAAATTGCATCTGAAACAGTTTTCTTCCAACTTAACCAAAAAGGGAAGCACATCAGCACAACTGTTGTTTGGCACAGAAACATTGCATTTAATCAGATTTAATCAGAAAGTATAGTGAAAAATTTAGTCATGCATTAAAAAAAGAAAGAAATTGATTTTTCTGCAGTATAGTAATGTAACCTTCAGCCTTTTGAACATTAATCATCATCCATCTATCCATTTTTTCCCAGTTATCCAACTCAGGGTCGCAGTGAGGCTGGAGCCCATCCCAGCTGTCATAGGGCAGGAAGCGGAGTAAACCTTAGACAAATCATCAGTCTACTGAAGGGCTAATGCAGAGAGGCACACAACCATTCATGCTTACACTCAAGCCTATGGCCAATTTAGAATCACCAGTTAACCTACCATGGATGTCTTTGGACTGTCTTCGAAGGAAGCCTGAAGAGAACCCATGAAGGGCAAGCATGCATTCTCCATACAGTAAGGCCTCAGCTGGCCAGTGGGTTCAAATCCAGGAAATTCTTGTTTTGAGACAATCACCAAACCACTGCTCCACCCTTTTAATTATTAATATCAGTTCCATTTGTATGATACCGATCCTATGATCAACTTAATACAATAAATTATTTGCAATTATGTCTGCAACCAAGTCTGATTTTCTTTTCAAGGCCAAATAAAATAATAATAATGCAGACCAGCTTGAAATGACAACCACCCTTTGACCCTATCCTGGTTTTTTAAACAAGGCTTGCAGGATTATTTACACATAATTTATCTTTCCTGTTAAACAACAACACCTCACTTCAAACCTTTAACGCTCCACACATAGCTTGGATCGCACCCTCCACCATAACTAGAGGTGAGAACACTATTCACTATAGATACAACTTAAAAATGTTCAGAAGATGCTAATTTAATTCGTTTTATGGTGTTACCATATGTGTACACTCTCTGAACTGATCTCAATCCATCTCGAAAACAATTCCTAATACTTTAAATACAAACTTGTGACCAACCTCATGAGCATGCAGCGATACCATGCAGACTAATTGCAAAGTGGGACATATCAGCCACATGTCTGCATTTCTATGCATGCACACACACACACTCTTCCCACAGGCCGCCTGGCCTCACCCCTCCCCCTTTTCTGATGTGTTTTTCATGTTAACACTTTGCAGTGCCTTAGGTACATTGTGCGGCTTCCCACCATACACAGCCCTACTAAGCCCATTTAGAATGTTTTTATGATATAACATGGTTTTTATTTTTCAATTAAATTTTTATACCTTTGTGTTTTTCCCCCCATTTCTTCTTTTAAGATTTTTCCATCCTGTGCTGTTTTTCTTCTCTCTGTCCCCTTTGTCTTGAAGACATGGTCTGCAATATATTTTTCAACATTATTGGGAAATATGAGCTGTAGATTAGAGTTTTGAAAGAGTTTTTGTATCTGTCCTTTTACAAAAAACTTCTGCTAATTGTGCTTCGGTGGAAGATGTGCCACTGCCAGCTTGTCTAGAGTCACTTGTCATTTACTCTCTAAGCTATAGTAAAAGTTAAAAAAGTATGACACAAACCAAAACCAGAGAACACTTAACCAAATTAAAAGTTGTGTCTTACCGCTGCAACCAACGCATTTCAGGTGCAACTCTTACTAAAGCAAACGATCTCTGCTTTCAGATTGTGTTGTACTTTTCACAGTTTCACTACCACTTGGTGTGCAGTTAGGTTCCACTTGTTTTCTGTTTTCTGTATACAATTTAACAACACAAAGATACACATTCCTAAGGCAGGAAAGTGATTGCAAAAATTCAGCAGGATTTACATTTACACAATTACTCCACACTGTTCATAGAGTAAATCACTCCACGTCTAAAAGCAAAAGTGAAAACTGGTTAACAAACATTGCAAAGTATAAAGGGACATTTACATAGTCTATATAAGACATTAGCCCCAATAAATAAATAAATAATGCACTGCATGAAACAATGTCCATCATGATGACAATGGTGGATGTGATGGCCCAGCAGACTAGGAGTTGTATAAGACTGTACTCTAATTCACCATATAATGCTGAATGCACAACTCTTCAGGGGTGTTTTTACAATGGCACGATCCTATCACAACACATTTTTTAAAAATGACTAATTTCATGGTAAATATGCTTGAAATATTATCTAAATTTTTGCCATTTTGGGTATAATGATTTATACAATAAACTGATATTGATACATCTAACAACTAACAATACATTCAGTCAGTACAAAACGAAGGCGGCACAACAGCACAACATCCAACACTGACATCAAACCATGCCATTTTATTTGCCAATAGTCTGACTGCAGTCAGGAATGTGAATATCAGATAATTGTGGCTGATATTTCGATGCAAACAGGAAAAACTAATAAACAAATTCCAAATACACAACAATCAGAGATCAAATCCCTTGACATCTGTTTCTTTCCTACGACCTTACACTAATCTGAATCTTGATTTGAATAGTTCAGCTAATAAAGAGACATAAAAGCTCTAAAACATCAATTTGGCTGGGCTCCTTTACGCCACCCGGCTAAAGTGACACCATATCACATTTGACACCCCAAAAGCTTAGGAAATTGATCCCTCAGTATAGCCATTGATTGGGTTGGGGTTTGAACACGCGCTCAGGCCAAGCAAAGAGGGAAGGGTCAGACGCAAAAATGTGCGCCCGGCTCAGTTGTTTTGTTATGAGAATCAATGGTCCCCCACAATGGAGAAGATTAGCCCACTCAGGTCGTGTAAGGAGCAAAATACGAGTTACGTTTTGTTATGAGTTTGTACACTGTGTCTGATGGCAATATTTCTGCCTCATTCAGTGTTCATGAGCATCTCTTATACTTTATCATTTATTCCAATCTAACTTATGTGTTCTTGCTTTGCCATCCTTGTTAACAGTATTTGTTTGTAAGTGACCAGATCTTAAAAAAAAAGTGTGCATCTCAGGCAGTTAGTCATTGGCTTTGCTGGAAGTTGACACTATCAGGAGACACACACATATTTGTCTTACGGCAAAATAAAAATATGTCTATGAAATTTATCTCAAACTAGAAGTTCATACAATGACACTGTTTACAGAGAAACAAGTGTGAGTGCATGAGCGTGATCGAGCATGACATCTAATGAGAACGCGTCCCTGCAAAAACACTTTTAGTCTGTGCAAAGAACAAGCATGCATTTGTTCCTTAATGCTTTGAATCAGTTTCTTATCTGAGGTGTCTTTTTTTCCTGTTAATGTCACTTTTAAGTTGAATTACAAAAATTGCATGTTGACTTCTCTAAATCGGAGCAGGGGAATGATAAACAAAAAATGAAACTTGGAAGCACAAGAAACAGTCCCAAAGTTCACCAAACTAACTGGCTGAAACTGCTGTAAATTTATAGAAAAATAGAGAATTAAACACTGGTGAGTTCAATGTCCTGTGGGGCAAAAGCTTACTGGTTGCTGTTTGAATATCTAGTTGTACTTCACATCATTTATTAGCCTCTTTCAACAGTTTCAAACCAGTTGTAGTCCATCATGAACATTTTAGCCACACCAAGTATGGATTTTAGAGGACATTTATCCCACTATTTTTATGTTACTGAGAATTTAAAAATCTATTCATTCTATATCCATTTGTTAATATTAGGCAATAGCCAGCAGCCCCCTTAACTTTGCTGCCTAGCTCTTAAAACTTGCCAATCAGGACCTGTACAGCTCATCATCAGCACATTGAAAGCTACACAACAGAAAAGTATCCAAATGCCCAAAGAAAGAGGTTGCAGCGCAAAAGCAAGAACACAGAACATTATAAGATAAACAAAAGTGGAAGCCTAAGGATCTAAAGAATAAAAAAGTGGTACAAACAGAGTTGAGCAGAGAGCAGAGGAGGTGAGAGCTGAAGGCTTTGGCAGGGCCAAAGCAGGCCACAAACAGAGCAGCGCTAAAGGGCCCAGGACAAGTGTTGCCATGTCCCCTTGAAACCGCCAAGGCCGCTGGGTAATGAATAAATAAACACCCCCTCCAACCATCTAGCCTCTTCCTCTTCCTGCTCTCCTTGTTTTGCAGCCAACACACACACACACACACAGAAACTGGCACATGCACGTAAACAGTACACACAAATGCCTACATGCATGATTGCCACTGGCCTGACTGCCCAAATACATACTCATAAACATGCAGGCTTTGTGCAGCAGAGTTTCATTGCTCGTGTGAGTGCCTGCAGATGTGTATGCATCTGGCAGGTTGCTCTGTACATCCAACTGTCTGTGTGCCAGAGCTTATTCGCTGCTTTGCCTACTGTTCATCTCTATGCATTTCACTGCCCACCTATATTTATCCAAGAATATGTGGAGACATTCCCACACTCATAACTCATCTGAGAAATCACCCGTACACACACACACACACACACACACACACAAATGCAGACACATGCAGCAATGTCATGTCAGAGCTTAAGAAAACAAGAGACAAGAAGCTGGGAGAATCAGTGATGGAGCCTCGGCTCCACATCTCCTGGCCTGACAGTCAGTGAAAATAACTTCAATTATTCAACTTGGCAGACCAAGAAGCCAAAGACAGAGCAACCGGCCTTTTAACTTGTAACTTGTTGTGAGAATGTTGTGACTCACTGCTGCCCAATGAAATGTAGATAATTTGTTTTGTTTTGAAGAGTACTAATTTGTCATTACTACTTTGTTGCTGTTGCCAGCGCTGAGATCTGCTTTTCTTAAACAGGGAGTGAAAACTGAGAACTAGTACAGTGAAGAGCACTTAAAAGTAAGGGACAAACTTCAATATGATCTGATGTACCAGGAACTATGGAAGAAAGGGAAAGAGCACATATTACTCAGGGTATTGACTGATATGGGTTTTTAATGTCTATAACAGTAAGTCTGGATTTTTACGAAGCCTCAAAAATTCTACGGCTATTATAATGGGACATGAAAAGATCTTCAGAAGAAAGAGGCTAAATAAAAGTTTTTTGGTGTCGACTTGAGTTAAAAAAGCAAGTTTTCATTGTAGGCTTTACAAACTACAAAGTGACAGGACTTTGAGTAAAATATTATCCTCTCATAAAGCATAAACAACAGTACAGATGCAATCAAAATCATCTCCAACGACTACTAACTTATCAGTGGTAAACAAGGAGTTTAATAATTGAGTTGTTAAGCACACAATGTTGACTTCACACTCACTGGACACTTTACTGGGTATATCTCACTAGGGCCAGACACACTTTTACCTTCAGAACTACCTTAATTCTTCATGGAATAGATTCAACAAGGTCTTGGAAACGTTTCTCAGAATGCCATACTGGCATAACAGATCACTGTTTCAGACCATTCTGTATAAACCCTAGAGATGATTGTATGGGGAAAATCCCAGTAGATCAGCAGTTACAGAAATAATCAGATGATCCCAACAACCATGTCATGCATTGAGTTACCTCACATTTCTCCTCTCATTAAATCTTCTAACTACAATTCATTAGAAACTCATCTTTATAGATATGATTTCAGTTTCTATACAACTAATAATTCTTGCATTGGTTTTTAATTATTATATTTTATTGTATTATAATTCTTTCTGCTGGTTGTTTTCTTGTGAATGTTGCTTTTTCTCGGATATTGCTTATAAATTGTAAGACAGGTCTTAAACTCGGTGAGAACCTTGCTAGTTTTGCTCCTCAGCTTGAACATCTGCACTGGCAGGATTTACTGCAGTATGTATCATAACGAAAGCAGGGTCAATGCTAAACAAGCAATATTACATATAGTATAATCATGTTTAAATATTACTCACCAGAATTTAATCATTTTGATTGCGAATATAGTGACAGTATCACGATTAAACAGTCAATGTCGCAGTCTTGAAGATTTCAAATGTACTGTTCCACGAATTGTACAAGCAAATACTGCAGTCAAAGTAAAGTTTAATCAGAATCTGAGAGATTGCACAGCCTGAAGCAATAGGTTTTGTTTGTTTTTTTACTATAGAAGAGCACAGGCTAATACAAACCACTAACACAAAAATAGCTTAGATTTTATTGCAATTCGCCTAAAGATTAAAAAAAAAGTTAATTTCTTTTTCCAGTATGTTCACATGCACATATATAATATAAAAAAAAATACTCCCCTCTTACAGCACATCTGACCCACTTATTGCTCTCCATCAGACAGAAGATTACATGGCAACCTTGACCCGTCTGCTGATCGTAAATTTCAACACAGTCTCCACTGACACCTCATTCTGGTGCGTCATGAGCTTGTGCTCTACAACCGCCATTGCGTCATATCAGTGCATTGATGACTTAAAACAAAATAAGGAGTCTATTGTACGCGTTACACCATATTTTTGAATGTTCTAAGTGAGCTGCTGATGAGTTCTATGGCGGTACTTTGGATGATGTGATCATCCCCAAATGCCGTTGTTAGGAACAATGACAATTTTTGTAGTTATCCCTCTGTACACTACCACAGCGGACTGTTAAAATTAGAATCAAAGTGATTGAAATGCAGACTTTCAGCTTTAATTCAAGAGGTTTTATAAATATTTAGCATGACCAGTTAAAGAATTACAGACATTTTTATATGTTTCTGTTTTTTGTTTTTTTGTTTTTTATGTACAGCCATATATGGTGGGGGTTTGGGGTTGTTTTTTGTTTTTAATGTCCCTCCTATGTTACTCCCATCAGCTTTTTCAGACATCAACATGGCTGCACATCAATCATACATAGATCTACATCATCTACATGTTGTAAATGAATTGTCACCAAGAGGTGGTCTCAAAAATATGTGTTTGGACGGAAGCTTGTTTCCACCACAAAAACAAAAATTTCAGGGTATTATCTTAAAATTGCAAGTTATTTTCTCAGAAATTTGAGTTGGTAAGTCAAAATTGTGATATAATAACTTACAGATTGACTTACAGATGGCAAAAAAAAAAGACTTTTTTTGGTTTGGTTTGGTTTTTTTAGTGGCTGAAACAAGCTTCCATGTGTTTGTATTTGTGCTGTCATTCATCCTTTAGCCTAATCCTTGCCAAAGACAACACAGAAGACATAAGACGCACACACAGAACTTTGTACTAGCAAAGTGAAACTTTGTTGTGTTAAAACAAATATAAACTGCCCAGAGCAGCCACTGTCTGAGCTTGTCGTTCATACTTTATTTTTAACCTATGCAAACAGAAACAAATACAATGCCAGTAATTCCACTTCACTTTTGTCTGTATGAGTTTGGTCTTAGGCGTGCTTTCAGTTTACTTCCTGTTTTATTATGAAGGTTAGATCCTCGTGGTTTTCTGTGCTCTTACTTCCCTCCTTTGTTCTTTTCCCCACCCTGGTTAGTGTCCGATTATGTTCACCTGTACCTTTTTATCCTCTTGTGTGCATTTGATCCATGTCTGTCTCCTCAGTGTTTGCCAGGTCTTCGTCTTCAACTTGTTTTCACTTGCTGCTTGTCTGTGTTTTTGCATTCGAGATGCCTTTCCCACCATCACTGTGGAGCACTTGGTATATTTTTTCTTTAAGTTAGTAATTTAAGCATGTTTTTGACTCCTTGCTAGTGATTGGGAGTTAAAATGCTTCACCATACTGGTAGGTTCAGTGCTCAGATGCTCAGCAAAAGGAAAACAAGAACTCCAATTTCTTAATTTACTCTAATAAGACATGTGCATCTTAAACAATATATTATACTCCTACCCAGCTTTAATAGAACTGGGATAAAAGATTCAGATGTTGATCATTACCTCACTTTACCAGCTTCATTCACTCATTCGCAAACAAACAGGGCTCGCAAGCACAGTAACAGAAGCTCATAAGTACCCAAAACTGAGCTTGATGCAAAACACAAAACAATTAAGGTGAAATACACACCTGCCTATTACACCAGTGCTCTTTGGTGGGTTCATTCATCAAAGTTGTGACCTCAGCTGGCCTTCATTAGGTCTGCAGAAGCGCTAGCCATTAATGTGAAACAACTAATTATCAACACTTCCTGAAGAAGGGCCGTTGTTCTACTTGTGCACAAATTCACCCAAGCAGGCGATCAAGTTTTGAATTAAATGTTAGATTCACTTTAACCTTCTCATATATCCATATATATGCCGGCATTCGGCACATGTACGTGTATCTTTATGTGGATGCAAATGATTTTCAGGCTGTTTATCTGGATGCACGCAGGCATAGAAAAGTGCATGTGTGTACGTGTGCCATAGTGTGATATCAACGTGTGTTCTCTCTGCTCTCCATGCTGCTCTGCTCCCACAGTGCCCCTGGGACCCATCTGCCTCCCTGTTATTAATTCATCAGGCTTAACCATGCAGCGCTTTACGACTCTGTTTGGACTGACGAACTATCACACACCGCCGCTATCTCTCGTTCACTCTCTCACAAGAACACAGTATTGAAAAACAATATCTGTCACTGGATGCTGAACCTTCACTTGCAGCGCGATTTGTCTTTGGTATTGTCTTGGCCTCTGTTTGTATTCCAGAATCATCAATATGGTAAGCATGAGTGTAGCATGGCTGCCACCAAAGCAGATGACTGCACCATTATTGTCTGTGGTCAGTAAATCGCTCAAAGAATATTAAGTTGAATTAACTGGAATAAAAAGAAAAAAAGATGATAGAATATCCTCTGACACTTTAAAAGCCCCTAAATGGCCAAAAATTATTTCTCTGGGCAGCCCTTAACTTATCTTACTTTCCTTCGACTCCATCTGTGTAGCTAATCCCCATCACGGAAAGTATTTTGGCTGATTGGAACCATGTTCTGGGCTAACCTTTTTAAGGAAAGAAATCTAAACTTTGCATTGAAAGATAATCTAAGAATCAATCAATGCCCACCACGTGAATACGTCTTGATTGCCATGTCTAAACCTACTCCCATCAAAGACAGAGAGATCTGAGATTGCGGCACATCAAAAGAGTTTATCTAGCTAGTATTATGTGACTGTAAATAGCTGCAGCAACACGACACACAGTGAGCAGTGAGAACTAAGAAAGCAGAAGTGGAACAAGAGGGAGAAAAGAAGGCAAAGTAAAGTCTTTCTCACACTGGCTAAATCAGGAGACTCAAAACAGTGAATACAAAATACAAACGACAGAAAAATATATAGATTTTATTTATTTATTATAAACAGAGATACAAATATTAATTTTGCAACTCAGTTTAATTATTCAGTTTTGTTTTGTTTTTTTTGCTTTTTGTAGCAACTATCTTATTTCAAATTCAAAAATTAAGAATAAAAATATCGCTAGAAGCATCTTCTGTGACAAAAAAAAAAAGAAAATGAACTTCAGCTACTACACAGTGAAAGTGATTTTATCAGTTTCATCTATTCAACAGAGCTTCAACAACTGCGATAACTTTTACTTTGCAGAATTAATGTTACTTACAGTTCTCTGCTAACTGATTTGCATTGAATACATCCTCCACAAAAGGTGACAAACATTTATTTCACAAATAACAAAGGTGATTAGGAATGACTTTACCCCACTGCACTTTATTCCTCAGAAGGCAAAATTAAAATTGAGGACAACCAGGGGGAGTTCTTATTGGTTCAACAGTGGCTGACTGCAAGGATTATACTGCCCCCCAGTGGCACAAAGTAAAAGCTTACATTTCTGCATTGACGAGCAGAAGGCAATCAGATTTTATAAAACGTTCAGAATGAAGCTGAAAGTTAGGTCCTCAGAGCTAGAAGGTGTGCTGATCTAAAGACACATAACCAGACGGGTGTTGGCAAATATGTAGAAACTAAGATTAGGTTTATAGTGTAAATTTTAAATGCCAGCTGAGCCCGAATTAGCTCTCATTTACACAATATGCTGTGGTAGAGTATTTTCCAAAACAAATTTGGTCTGCATGTGTAGTAGAACATTTATTAGTTCAGGCTGTGAATGAAAGTGCCCAAATTGCCTATTTCGCTATTCATTTTAACTGGATGTAAACATACATGTTCAAACAGTCACACTCTGATGACATCTGATCAATAAATGACAAAAACAATTACTTAAACAAATACACCGTATTTCTGCAACTTATCAGCACCCACAGATGATGATATATCACCCAGGAAAAGCCCATAACACTGTCAGTCATTCCATTTATGCACTGTTTGATTGTTGAGCTCGAATATAGAGTATTTCCAACTTTACATCCTCTGTGGAACAAAACGATTGACAGTGTTTGAAAATGGCCTGACAACGTGAAAACATGTATGACAGCATGCCGGTCGCCACTTCAAGGAAAAGGGAGACATGGGAATGCAAGAGAGGGAGACTGCAAGTCATCAGGAGAATATGTGGATTATGATGGTCTCTGTGGAGCAGAGGAGGAAGAATAGTTGAAAGGAGATGGAGAACAGCACTGTGAAATGTTTTACGTGGAAGAGAGAGTACTGAAGTGGAAAGAGGACAAAAGGAAAAACTTCTGATAATATACTGGCTAAAATACAGGCCGGGAGGAAAGTTTGGCAATGAGATAAAGAGACAAGGAAGACAAAGAGGAATAAGGGTTACCTTTCAACCTTCCTCTTTCTACCAGAATGGACAAAGATCTTTTTTTATTATTATTATTTTCCTTGGTTCCTTCTGTACTAGAGGGCTATTATACAATGTGATGCAAAGAGAAGGAAAGACTGATTTTTATTTTTTATTTTCTTAAGTTGAACCTATAAGTGTAACCAGAACAGGTGGACAGTTTCTGGCATATCACACTTTTTGAAATAAAAAACTTTGACTTAGACGGGTTCATGATTGGATGTATTCCTCTTAAGTAAAAGCAAAAAAAAAAAAGCAATCATTCTAAATATACCGTCCTCACATTGTTATTTACTGATGGGCCACTGAGAAGAGGAACTGTTTAGCATCATACCTGTGAGTGGCTGAGTGAGAACATTTTTATTGTATACTTAACTCCAGAATAGTATGGTCTCTCAATCTCTAAAATATTCAAGCAAATTCAATAATACACAAAAGTTATTCTGTTACGGTGACAATTACAATTACTCTGCATTTCAGCTCCTATAACTCAGGCAATTAAAGCCTTACTTCTGATTAAGCATCAAAGTCAAGAGTGTCTTTGTACTCAATTAGTAACAAAAAAAGTAAAGATAAAAAATAGTAACTTAGAACATCACATTAAAGAAAAACAAATCACTTTTTCAGAGCTTTCCATAAAGCTTTAATACTGCTGTTGATGTTAAATATATCACATTTGTTAGATTCTTTTTTTGGTTAACGCTCACACTTCATTATTCCACACAACAATGTAATCTCTGTGCCTATAAGTACAGAAGAACCTTAAAAGTTCATTAAACACATTTGCATTATTTGCACTGAGACAGATATGTAAAGAAGCTACACTTACATAGAAATAGAAACATGGCACATGTACTTAAAAGTGCTGATGCCTTGAGGAAGTGTTCAGATCTTTCCACTTTTTCAAAGAAACAAATATCTTTTAGTTTCTTGGATAAACTGCTGCTATCTCTCAATTTCCTGCCCCAAGCAACCTCACTTAGTGGCTTTCCCTCCAGGGAGCCTTTTCTTGGCAAACAGAGCTGTTTATTTTACTAAAAAGGGTCCCTCAATTCAGCTGGTTCGTCTAATTAAAATGTTGCTAAAGCATTGAGGAGAAGGCATTTTATTTAACGGCTAATTGTGCTGACGCCAGGGACTGGGATATTTTATGCATACACTTTCCAAGATCTTGGGGAAATAACACAAATGTGTAGACACACGAACACACACACAGAGGAGATCGGTTTCTTGTTCATCGGTGGGATGAATTTTAAACAGTCAGGAGTATCAAGTTAATCAGTGAGAATTCATTGGGGGGATATCGGGTTGCCTTTTAACACAAGAGGATGCATGTATGATTAACGCACTGCTCCCCCATCGGACTGAACAGAATAATTGTCTTGTTTACCAACAGGTGTTTTTAATCTAGACACAGGAATTAACAGTCCTTGTTTGTAAGGGCGCTCAGGGGTTGCCATGTTTGAGACGTAATGGCTCGTCGTTTACTTATCAGCAGCTCGTGTCAATCTAATTGAGCATTTCAAGTCAAGTCAAGTTTAGAAAGCGAAAGATTTTTATTTAAAAATGCTTTGTCAGTTGGTTTTCTAGTGGCAACCCATCCACTGAACATCCTCTGATCAAATTATGTTGATAAATGTTAGGACAGACAATTAGAAAAACCATTATGCTTTATGCACCATTTCCTCAGCGAAAAAAAAAACATATTGTGTGACCCAGACACAAGTGAAGGATCTCATATGACGACTACTGCAGCCAATCTCTTTTGGTAACAAGGATGAGATGTCTCAAATTCCCCATCTCTCTTTCTTTGATCAGTTTTAAAAAATGCAATGGTGACAACCCTAGTTTTGTAAGCATATAGTCACTGCTAAGCCCCCACCAAAAAAAAAAAAAAACCTCTCCCAATTTTTCATTGACTTGTGGTATTGCTCATGCATATTTAACTGCTTAAGTGTTCCTGAAGTCCAAAGGATGATATCGGTTTTACAAAACTGCTAATTAAAAATAACAGAGTCAGAAAAAAAAAATAGGAGCAGCAACCAGCAATTGACCCACTCATTTAAAGTCTAATACACAGGTCTATATCTGGTCAGTAACCATCTGGCAAGAACTTTATTCTCCAACTGGTTAGCAAGTGGTTGCTGGCAGTTTCTAGGTGAAATCTGTTGCAAAGGGTGCTGCACCAAAACCCTTCCTGTGATTGCTTTGGTTGCAATCAGATTGCCGCAGTCACCAGTAGTGACCATAAAACACGTTGACTTGTCTGCAAACACTCGCTAACTACTAGCCAACTGGTACCAACACTTTTATTTTTTAAATTGCAGTTAATAGACAACACAAATTTCAAAAGGTACAACTCTTACTCTGAAGGCAAGCACCCTCCGATTACAGTTTGTGTCACACATTTCACAGTATAACTACTGCTCAGAGTAGTTAATGAGTGTTTGCAGACAAGTCAGCATCTTCCATGCAAACTATGGGCAACTTTGGCAATCTACTAGCAACCAAAGCAATCACAACGAGGTTTTCATTACAGAAGCCTCTTTGCAACCAGTTTCACCAGCAACCACTTTCAAAGTTGTGGGTGAATACATATTGTTCCCAAACTACTGGCTGCCAGATGGTTGCCAACTAGTCTATAGACCTATCTGACTAGACTAAATGTTCAATTAGGCTCCAAAGTACTCAAGTATCCTGGAAGATGGAAAGCAGAAAATCCACCTAAAAGAAGCTGAAACACCAAAGAAGCTGAACCAAGAAAAAGTTTAGCAATTTATACCTTAAAAATTAACCCTTTATGTGCCAGTTAATAAAACTGCCCACCAATAATTCAACCTTTAAAATATTTAATGTTATAGATGTCTACTGTAGGATTACTGTACCAAGCAACACAGTAAACTATTATTCTTCCTAAACCATTGCAGATCAACAGATGTGATGCCAGTGGGAAATAAATTTATCACATTTATTATTTTTAATTCCCTGTTCTGTGGATTTTCTGTCATCGTGAGAACTCAACACATATGTCAAGTCACCTCATTTAAGTGTTATCAATGAAAATTGCTAGCATTTTTTTTCTCTAATGAAGTGTAAAATCACTTGACTTGGGTTCTACTTGTCTTTGGTTTAGGATGGTTTGGACAGAGATAGTGTGAATTTGGTGCATTTTATGTAGTGTAGCAACGAGGCATGGGGAAAGTGGGTGAGGGCTCCTCAGTGAGAGTAAATGCCTAGCTTGTATTACCTTTTCACACGTCAGCTTGAAGCTGACAGGTTGCTAAAGCAAAGGTATTTTAACATCCAATTTCAACAGTTTTGTGGCACAATCCTGACAAACTAGGGTGAAAATGAAAATCGAGAGACAAAGAGGGATCTTAACTTGGGAATGGATATAGGTTTCTTTTCTTTGTCAACATATTTTTTGTCCCCTAAAGAAAATAAAAACACACTTAGTATCTTAAACGGAGTCTGTCTCTACCACCATTTCTCAATATCACTAAAAAAAGATCTCCATCTATCTCTCTCATATATGCCTCCATCTGTAGATATCTATACATATATAGATGTATTGATATCTCGCACACAGAGTGCTGCTGCATTTATCTAAAGCACCTTGAAAACTGCCCTGGTTTGAAAGAATGCATCATGAAGCTTGTTATTTCAAAATAACAATTAAAAGGAGCCAGTACATTTGTGGAGCAAAAATTAATAATTTAAAATAATAATAATGTAATAATACATCAGGGTGTAAATTAATTAGAAAAGTATTGACTTTATCCATTGGTTTGTGCACTCCCACTATGAAGCTTTGAAGCCTGATATCATCTATTTACCCTACATGGGCCAATAATTGACAAAAAAACAAAAACAAAAAGCAAACATGTGTTGAATGAGGTATTCATTGACTTCTATGCAGTTGGACTACTTTTTAAAACCAGGAGTTGCCCCTGCCCACCACCACACTGGCCATTAGTAACAATGCCAGTTTAAGGCACTAAAGCATTAATGTTGCTCCAAGTAGACCCCGCATTTATCTCAATGGTTCCAGATGTTATGCCCTGCAATCACAGCTTTTTGCATCGTTATAAAGCAGGGGTGATTTTGGTCTGAACACTAATCTAGAGTCTATTCAGCAATTCTGTAATCACAATATCATTTACACTGGAAATCCTCAACTATTTACCAGCAAGGACCCAGCTACAGGCTAGAAGGTCAGCCTCTCGGGCTACTCCAAGGTCACAGATGATTATACAGGTGAACATAGTTTTTTAAGTTTTTTAAACAATTTTCTAAACAATCAAGTATCTCAATTGACATGTCACAACAGCACTGGCTACATTAGATAAGGATTATGCCAACAACATCCAACATGGATGACACTATGCAAGAAAGGGTGTGACAGTAGTTTACTACAAAGAGGAAGAAGCAGGATGAAAAATAAATAAATAAATGAATGAATAAATGAATAAATAAAAGTGGGGGGGGGGGGTG
>VUQG01004985.1:0-11378 GCA_015106755.1 Etia nguti | reverse complement strand
AGGGGGACGTGGCTTTGGGGGTATAAACAGTCTTGAAGGGAAAGAAGGTTTTTATGTGTGTGTACAAAAGTTACAGACAGCGAGACGCTGTCTGGTTTGATTCTGATTGGCCAGGGAGGCCGGGGATGCAGAGGGGTCATGGAGTCAGGCCTGATGAATGTTTTGTGATACTCAGGGGGGGTCTGTATGAGAGGGGGAGCATAGTGTGGTTTGAATTAGTGACAAACTGAACCCCTTTAAACATACTCTGTAATTACTAGTATAACTTAAATCAGTAGAGAAGGTTCATAAAAAGACTTTTGGAGATAAGGACAGGAAAAGTTTTCATTTTTCTTCCCATTTATTTTTGACAGCTGTTAACTTTTTTCCAAAATAGTATAGCCAGTCCCCTATGCAGTAAAATCTTTAATATTTTTGACACCATGCACTAGGTTGCCAGAAATTTTGGTAGAATCAGAAAGTCTAAGTAAACTTCCAACACCACAGAGAGCCTGACTATAAAGCTCTGCTCAAAAGCATATTTTTCAAAATTGTCTGTATGTGAGGAATTTTAAGGCACAACTCTATAGCAAAATTTAAAATAAAGTGTTGCTTTTTTTTTTTTTACTTGTGATTAGGCTATTTACTTAAGTATAAAAATTACACCTTTGACCAAAGAACTGGATTACATCTGAAGCTGATCCCCAAGGTTGACTGCCGACTGCTCCTAGAATAGATTAAATGTGGGCATTTACCAACACTGAAAAATAAAAGGATATCTGATCTACCTACTGTTTTTTTATACAAACAAATTTTCACCATCTCAGTTTTAACTCAGTGGTACTGAAATCAAAAGAAAGGCCATTGAAATCATTTTAAAAGATGAATTGTTGTAATAGGGAACATTATTACATTTTGAACACAGCACATACAGTCCCATTGAAATTAAGTTAAAGGTTTTAATGATGATGTGTAATCTTTGCAGTTATTTGAATTACCTGGAGGCAGAATAGAGCATACTCAAACTAGACACAATTGCCTCATATTGTGCCTGAGCACGATTATCCTCCCTCCCCACTCCCCCTCTGACCTGCACTCACACTGCAAGTAATAAGCCGGGTCCAAGTATGCATCCATTTGTCTCAGCACCTCAGTTTCTCTTGTGCATGTTCTCTTTATTTCACATGCATACACTCCCCTGAAAAGTGCTCTCGCACAGTTTCACAGAGGTAGCTGTCACTGAGGAAGTGTTGACATTTCATGTTGGAGTGCAGATAGCGATCAAATTGTATGCATACCATACTCAAGTCCAACTGAACCATGGTTTGCCAACTTGCACCTGAGCATGGCATGCACATCACACTAGTCAAATGAACTGGAGTTTGGGGGTTCAACATGCTCGGGCAATGTACTGTGTCTGCTGTGCCAAAGAGTACACCCTAAGGGTGATTGGGTTCCTGCTCTTAAATGTTCAGCCACATACATTGGAAGTTGTTTCAGCTCCTCAATGTCAGCTGTAACTCTCATGTGTTAATCTCTACCTACTGATACATTTTTTGATGGCCTCCCACCATGAAAGAGCAATCACATTATCAACATGTCAACATTTTAACAGTAAGGGGTTTTGTTAAACACAAGAATAACCACATCTAGAATCTCTTTTGGCAGTTTGAATAGTATTTTACCTTTCTGGTTATTTCATTTCACCTTTTTTTGTTTTTTACCTGAATATATCAACTGTAGTCATGCCATATGAAATAGTTCAGAAACCTTTATTTAGCCAGGAGCAATGCTGTGCAGCTGGGATAAAAAAAATATTTAATAATTTTAAAAAACAAACATAAAAAAAAGAAACATCACAGACAGATATCCTTGAGCGGCCATTACTACAGTTAACTGAAAAAACAAAGACAGTCAACTGTTAAAGTGGAAAAAAGCCAACAAACAGCAAGTGTCTGCTATAAATATGTTCCCTACTGCCAAAACAACAAGCATGCCTTTCAAGTTTAAACACAAGTTCAAACACTATGGAAGTCTTTCCTGACCATTCATGTCAATCAAGACTCTGATATCTGAAAAATTATGGGCAGACACATGTTATCAAAGGAAATTAATTTAAATAATGACTTGTTGACTCATCAAAAATAAATAATGGCTCTCTAGTTCATGACAGAAGTTGATGTTTTGGAAACAATGGGTGCCTGTGGGAGGTAAAGATTGTTTTAACTTGGCACCTGTGCATGAAAGTACTTGAGGTCTTAACACATTAAAAACAGATAATCTTATAAATCATATAAGTAATCCATAGATGAAAATAAATAACATAAAATCCTGTAAAAACAAAACAGAGATATATTTAAAAGAAACAAAATTGAAGGCAGTAGGCCAAGAGGATACTGAAGAAGAAAACTATGCTCCCTATCTGCCAGATTAGATGTGGTTGAATTTCCTAGTTGGAATGTCTGTACAATGGTATTAAGTGAAAAAGTGAGTTAAATTCCAGATTAAAAAGTTGTTCCTCAGAGTTTTTTCAACTTATCAGTAGAGTTTGTATCCCTAATAAGGTACTTTGTCTTGGATCACCTCTCATTTCTTTATATTTTGTTGAAAAAAGAGAAATACACTCAGTCATTCATTGAAATATCAGCAAATATAAACTGAAATACAATATATAAGGCAAAAACAATTTCATCAATTCTGGCAACCTGTTTTGGGATCATAATCGTGCTGAACAATGACGCTGTTGCCAGACACTTTGTAAATAACCAAAAGATCAAAATCTGACAGCTTTAACATTTTTTTCTGCCTTCATTTTTGATAAGATCCTCAACCCCACTGACTGAAACACAACCCCAAACCATGACAGAACCCCCCCACCATGTTTACAGATAGCTGTAGATACACACCATCATATCTTTCTCCTGACCTCCTCCATACATATTGATGACGATTTAAACCAAAAAAAAATTTGGATTCATCACTCCATAAGACCTGTTGTCACATATTTTCAGTCCAGTTATTGTGTCATTTGGTATACCGCAGCCTTTTCTCCCCATTTCCTATTCTTTAAAATGGCTTCTCGACAGCCACCCATCTACTAACACCATTTCTGATGAGGCGTCAGTGAACTGAAATGGATGAACTGAAATGCTGGATTTTTTTTCCTACTTCTTAAGTTTCAGACAATGTTCATCTGCTGTAGATAGCTTTTTTAGGCCTGTTATTTCTTGTGTCCTCCACTTGTCCAATTTTATCAAAAGTTTAAATATACTATGCCAAAATTTACGCAAAAAGCTATTTGGGAATCACTTTGCTTGTGCAAAATACTATTTTATGCCTGTCAGATTCTGCTGTCTTTGGCAATGTTTGTAGAAGAAATGAGAAGAACTCCTGTGCTTTTGCAACAGGATGGTAGTAACAAGCAGGTGGTAAGTGGCAAAGTGTTAAGTGGGTTGACAAACAGAAAGAAACATTCCTCTGAAAAAGTCCACGTCCAAAGAAAAACTTCTAAAGACCTTCAGAATTACTACTGGAGAATTATTGCTCAAGATCACTAGAATACCGAATAGGATACTGGGAGCCAGTGTAGCTCTACTGAGACTAGACTGATGTATTCTCTATTATTGGTTTTCATTAATAACCTTGCAGAAGAATTCTGAATAAGCTGCAGCCTACTTAAAGTCATTTTAAGGAGTCTAGCAAAAAGAGCATTGCAGTAATTCAGTTTACAAGAGAAGAATGCATAAATGCTTGAATGAGTTTTTCATAGTCATGGCAAGTTAGGAAAGGTGTGACAGATCAAAATGCCTGCTCTGAAAATATCCTGAACACACTCCAACTCAAGCCAAGCCAGGTCGCAAAGCAAATGCCAGTGCAATACTTATTTGAGGTTATCTTTCCAAACTAAACATTCATGAAAACTGGTTCTTATAGGTTTACTAATAAAAAATAAATAAATAAATAAAGGAAACTGACCAATCTTATCTGTAGCATGCCAACACTAAGTTCATGGATAGAGGACAGAGAAACTTTGTGGATATAGCATACTAAATTACTGCATAATTTAGGCTAGGGTATTGTTTAAAATCAAATAACACAAGAGGATAACAACATGAACACACATCATGCAAGTCACTATCACAGAACTACTGAAGAACAAAGATTAGCGCTGACCAATAAATCATCATTATCATTATCACTGTGATAGAACTAGCTTATTAAAAGCATTGCACACCACTGTGTGAAAGGCAATGAATAAGAAAGGTAAGTGACTCATCATGTCAATATTTCACCATGTCCAATCAAATCATGTCTGAAATACACTCACTGGCCACTTTGTTAGGTGCATCTGTTCAACCGTTTGTTAATGCAAATATTTCATTAGCCAGCCACACTGCAACAACTCAATGCATTTAGCCACGTAGACATGATCAAGACAGCCTGCTGAAGTTCAAGCTGAGCATCAGAATGGGGAAGAATGGTTGTTGTTTGCAGACGGGCTGATCTGAGCATTTCAGTAACTGCTGATGTAATCGGACTTTCCAGCAGCAGTAGACCACGCTGGGTGGTACTCCTGTCAGCTAAGAACAGAAAACTGAGGCTGCCAATTGCACAGGCTAACCAAAATTTTTCAACAGAAGATCAGAAAAATCTTGCCTGGTCTGATGAGTCTCTGATGAGTCCATGTCCATCCCTTTATGACCACAGCATAGCAGTGATGCTCTGCTTCTGTTGGCTGCTTCCAGCAGGGTACCTCACCCTATCATGAAGCCCCACTCAAATCTCAAACTAGTTTCATGAACATGACAATGGGGACAACATACTCAATTGGCCTCCACAGTTACCAGCTCTCAATCCTATAAAACGGCCTTGGGATGTGGTGGAACGGGAGATACACACCATGCAATATAACAAAGTATTTTATTCTATTTTGTACAGTATTTTATTCTATTTTGTATAGCATGTTATTCTATCTTATCTTATTCTATTCTACTGTTTTTTTCATTTTTTTCTTAATTTTTACTGCTCTTAACTTGCACTTTCTGCCGTGACCACAAAAAATTTCCCACGTGTGGGACTAATAAAGGTTTATCTTATCTTGTCTTGTCTTATCTTATGCATGTGCAGCCGACAAACAGTCGTACAGTCCCACCACAGCATTTCAGTCGGGTTGAGATGTGCAGCATTTGTATGATGCCATCATGTCAATATGGACCAAAATCTCTAAGGAACTTTTAGCACCTTGTTAAATCTATGCCACAAATTAAGAAAGTTCTGAAAGTAAAAGGTGGTTCAAAGTGTCAAGTGAGTGCAATTTATTTTTTGTACTGGAATTTTATTTTATTTTTTTAATCTGTGAGGCCTGTTTTAGGGTTTGGGTACTAATTTAAATTCAGTTTTAATCATATAGCACCAAATCACAACAACAGTAGCTTTTTAAATTAAAACATAAAGATATTTCATCACAGTACTGAATGTTATGATACCTGGCAGATATTCCTCACACTGTGGAGGCCTGTTAAAAGACTACTTTGCATATTAATGACAGCTACATTCAATAGTAGCACCAAGCCAGGAAAGAAAAACATGTCTAATAATATGAACCCATACACTAGCAAGCTATAGAAGCTTAGAGGGAAAAAAATGTTATTTTAACCTGGGATCAAATTGTCTTGAAATTATATGCATTGTTCTTTTATATAATTTACCTTTTGATTTAATGATTAGATTTTTTTAAGGGAAATGCATTAAATTCTAAAATCCAAAACAAGGAAATGGTCAATGGCTGGAATTTAATTTTCCTTTTAGCAAGGAAGTGGTCATTTCTTTTAAATCAGACACTTGTAAGAAGTTAGATTTTGTAATATATTTGAGAAGAAGAGTAATCGTTTATTGTCTGTGCCTTGTAGTGAACATCAGGTCTGTAATGAAGCAATCTAGTGTAATGATATTGTAATCACTGTGGTGTGGATTTCTTGTAAAATTCATTTTATAAACATTAAAACCGTTAAAGGAAGCAAACACATCTAAACACTAAAAAAAAATAACTTTACATACTCAAGCTTTCTGATTAAACTGCATGCTGCACACCTTATAGTCAACTCAAGCTGGGTTGTTAGGTCACATCAATCATGATATGACAGTAAGATGAGTCAGGCAGAAGGGATTTATTCAGAATTCTGAAAGGGGGAGGGGGGTCATCCTTAGTGCTGTCAGGAGATTAGGTGGAGGACAACAAGCCATACTTTCATGAAGATGAAAGCTCAGTGTTTGAGGAGACTTAGCTGAGGCAAATCAAAAACATCCAAAATACATTGTTAGAGCTCTGAGGTTGTGCGGTTTGGTTTCCCTGGTACAAACTGCAGTACAGGGCAATGACTTGCGAAGGAAATCATCTGTTCATCTATACAGGCCTTCCATGGTCTTGGTAGATTGAGGCAGCCTTGTTGCACTCTGTTTAAAAAAAAAAAAAAAGGTCTTGTCTTCAGGGACCAGCCTGACGGCTTTATTCTTTTCACCCTCTTCAGAGACATCAAAAACTAGGACCCAATATATCCAGATCTTTGAGCATCTGAGTCATGCTGGGACCATAGATATGCTGAAGAATTTTTTTAGCTCCACGGTGGTTTCAATTGTAAGGCTGCCTTCAGAAAGCACCTGCCTCTGGTTTGCATGGTCTAAGATTTTTGTTACAAACATGGTTGTTTACTGTTAGGTAATCACAGATGTTTGTGGTTAGCATAGTCTTGTTTTCATTTTCTTCCTAAAAACAGTTTCAACCCAATTTCATTAGGGTTGAAAATAAATTAAGAAAGAAAGAATAGGTGCAGAGAAATGCACTTCAAAAATACAGTAAATATATTACTAATTATATAAATAAACTGAATAAATAGTTATCAACCTGATTATATAACTCTATATTTATGTGTGTGTATGTGTAAATTCAACTGAAATCTTTCTTATTTCTCCGTCTACATAAAGACTTCAGTCTCTCTGGTTGCACATTGCTTCTTAGCAATAATGAATGTAAGAGGGGCTGTGTCCCTGCTCAGGCTCCTCAAAAGCTGCCAAGTCCTCCCATGAACTTTAACCTTCCTACTCTAATGTCAGGCTCTCCTCTACATTGTCCCCTGACAGTCTGACTCCGAGAAATATAATTCTGAGTGAAATCCCTTCTGCCTCACTCCGCCCTCTGCTTCAAGTGTGGAAATAGGTTGAGTTAAGTAACTCCTGTTGTCCACTGCAAGTAACAATGAATAAAAGTGTCTGTTTTGAAAGGGTTAAATTTACTGTTCATTTCTGAAATCCTACTGAACTGAAGAATTTCATAGTGAAGAAACAATTTGACTTTAAGCTTATGAAACACAGTGTCTGCAAAAAAATATATACATATCACTTCCTTATTGATGGCATAAATATTTAGAAACTACAATGTCCTCCTTTTAAAAGTAAAGTAAAAGTTAAGTAAAGTCTATGATGCTGGTAGTCAAACCGCCACAAATGTTATATCACTATAAAGCCCAGGAGGACCTAGTATAGTAGAACTCAAATAGTTGGCATAAATTGTGCTTTATGAAGAGGTCTGAGACTAATGGCCACCACAGAAGAAAAGAATGGGTCTTGTAGTTACGTCGTATGCATGTTAATCTAGGTACCTAACTTAGAAAAGCTCACCTGTGCTCGGTAAAGGTTAGCTAACACTGACAGTCTCTCCACATTGCTCAGTGAAAAAATGTACCGAGTATTGTTGTGGTGTTGTGGTCCTGTTGTCGTGTGGCAGAAGTTGTTGTAACTCCTTCCAGTGTTTTTAACGGATCTACGGACATAATGGCACCGTCTCAGGGGCACAGAGCCCGGCGTTCCTGACTGACACTTTGCATAGGAGCCGAGCATTGCAGGAAGCTTTTATTTTGATACTTCCACTGACCGGAAGTTTAAATTTGCTGTTAGCTAAATATTTGGTTCCCCTACGTATCACGTTTATCATTTAGTAGTTATACTTCGATTACTAGTTAGCATTTAATTTTTTTAATTAACTTTTGTCATTCAGATGTAAAGTTCAAAAATATTTCTGTACATTTGTTAACAAGTTACTGTTACTGTTTGGATCTAAATGTAGCCAAATGTTGGAGTTAAATTTTTCATGTTTCAATTCACAATGGGCACCCCATAAAGTAAAGGACATGCAGTACTGTGCAGAAGCAGATATTATTATATTTATGAAAAGCCAGACATTGTTTAAAGTGGTCTTGAGGAACAGTTCTTGAGGCCTTCTGAAGATTTTTCAGTTTTTCTTTCAACATTGGCTGCTTTTTCAATCATTCTCAGTCCAGTCCTTGTGTCTGACTATTTTCACAGGAACTTTTTTGTTTGCTCGCTAATCACTGACCAGTGAATCACTCAAGGCTTCAAAACCTAAGGGATAAATCAGTGTTGTTGTGTAACAGGCAACTTAGCAAAGAACCTACTTTAAGTAGTATATTTAGGCAGTTTGTTCCCATTTGTTTAGTTGAATCTTCCAAAGATAACCAGTCTCACAGGCATAAAATAGTATCTTTGCACCAATAAAAAGGGATTCACAAAAACATATTGGCCAAAAAAAGGCATATCTCAGCAAGGTGTACAGCAGGTCCTTAAAAAGAATTAAGAAAAATGGAATGTCAGGCCTATAAAAACTGTCTACAGCAGATGAACAGTATCTAAACGCATTTCCTTAAGAAATAGGAAAAAATATTCAGCAAAGACCAGAAAAAAGACCCTAAATATGCATCTGGCCTTTGAGTTGATCCATGTACTGTTAACTGAAGCCTCACAGAAATGCTCTTAGTGGCAGAGTGCCTGTCAAGAGACCATTCTTAAGGAAGCAAAACAGTGAGGAAAAAGCTGATGTATGCCAAATTACACAAGAACTGGACTGAAAAGCCAGGTCAGATGAAGTGATGAAAACAAATTTAAAATTTTTGGTCAAATTGTGAGTGCTATGTTCAAAGAAAGTCAGGCAAGAAATACAACAGTGAATGTTGTACAGCCATCTGTAAAGCACAGTGGAGGCTCTGCCATGGTTTGGGGCAGCATTTGATGAAATTATGAACACTGAAAAGTATCATCAAAATTTTATCCACCAAGCAATACCATCTGGAAGTCATATAATACACGACAGCTTCATTTTTCTGGATGACAATGATCCCAAACACAGCACCAGTACAGTAAAAACATACCTGGATACAAAAACACACAACAGAGTACCATTAGTTATGGACTGGCCTCCCCAGAGCCCAGACCCCGAAACACTGAAGCAGTGTGAGATCATGTTGACAGAGAATCCTACTAAAGGCAGCCCACATCCAAAGAAGATCTTTAAATGTATTTTGGGAAGCTGGAGGATTATTCCTGAATACTACTTAAAATAATTCCAGAACACTTTCCAAAGAGAGTTCAGGCTGTGTTGAAGAATAAAGGTGGTCATACAAAACTTTCAAGCTTAAAACTTAAAATTCTCTGGTTTTGCCTTTTATGCTGTATGTCTTTGCATGTTTCAACAAATGGCTACACCTACAAAGTACTGACTGACAATCCTGTGCAAAAGTGAACCTAACGTTTTTTAAACTGATCAAGCAGGGACTTCTTCTATGCAACTATAATGAATATAATAGATGGATACCATGTTGCTACAATATTACAATATTCAACAGAAGTATAAAAATATAAAATAATAAACCGTCACGATTTATGAAAAATAAATAACTGGCAAACTTAAAAGCTGATCTGATATAGTTTTTATATTTAATGATACAGTGATTGCCAGGACGACGGTGACGCTCCAAACCAGACTCTTGAAAGGTAGCCCATAAGTATGGGGACCTTTTATAGACTCTTGCTGCTGGCTTTCTTCTCCTACAGATGGACATCAGAAAAAAACGATCGTGATTAAGACAAGAGCCACTGAGAAGGATGCTAAGAAGATGAAGACTTTCAGTGTGCTCTTAAGCATCCCCTGGTACTCTTTCCTTTTCTGATGGCCAGGAGCGGGATTTTATTTTATTGACTTGACGATCGCGATTTCCATGGCTGGATCCTGCATTACTAGCACAGACTCGAGCTGTTCACGACTGAACGTCTTCTGTAGGTCTTTTAATACAGCTTTGGAGACTTTTTTAATAAGTTTTTTGTCCGGACAGAATTTCGACGAGATGCGGAGTCCGTTCATCGTCTGGGCCGCCAGGCGTCCAACGGGAGCTTCCCACTCCTGCTTGGTGTCGGTGTGTGGACCTATAGCTCCACAGTCTTTGAGCACCATGAAGGTCACATCGCAGACAAACACCAGCTGCTGCTTGCCCTGGTCTGGTGTGGTGGAGGCAGATTTATCAGCCGCAGCTGATGGTGGTGCCAGTTCCACAGCAGGTGCGTCTGTAACCGATTCATGAACTTCAGACTCTGCTCTGTTTTCCGGACCTACTTTTTCTTGTACCAAACCTTCGGGACATGTTATGGTCTCTGACAGGTGCTGCTCCCCATCTGCCCCAGCTGCAGCTTCACAGTTGGACTTTGACCTGTCAGCCGCCGCTGACTGCGTGATTCCATAATTCCTGAGTCCTTGAGCTTTTTTAGGACGTTAAGCTCCGTTGTGTTTTCCAACGCTGTATCTCCTGCTATTATATTCTCTCTTAATGTTAATGTTAAGTTCTAAAACGTTTCTTTCAAGTTAGCCTACTAAAAGTTTTTTGTTTTGTTTTGGGGGTTTTTTGTAAATTTGTGTGAGGCTGTCAGACAACTAACCCTTCTGGTGAGACATCAAAGCAGAAAGTGGAAATGAATCAGATCACATGAGGACCAAAAGTTCTGATGTCAGAGGACTCTATCTTTCACAATTCGATCTTTCACAATTCACCTATCGATCACAATTGCTTTTGCTTGCTTTTTATAAAACAACATTTTTCTATCAGTTTGCATATTATCCTTGTGCCTGTGTGGATTTCATTTCTGCTTTCTACTAAGGAAGAAATAACTACAATAATAATTCAATTCAATTCAATTCAATTTTATTTATATAGCGCCAAATCACAACAACAGTCGCCTCAAGGCGCTTTATATTGTATAGTAGATCGTACAATAATAGATACAGAGAAAACCCAACAATCATATGACCCCCTATGAGCAAGCACTTTGGCGACAGTGGGAAGGAAAAACTCCCTTTTAACAGGAAGAAACCTCCGGCGGAACCAGGCTCAGGGAGGGGCGGCCATCTGCTGCGGCCGGTTGGGGTGAGAGAAGGAAAACAGGATAAAGACATGCTGTGGAAGAGAGACAGAGATTAATAACAGGTATGATTCAATGCAGAGAGGTCTATTAACACAAAGTGAGTGAGAAAGATGACTGGAAAGGAAAAACTCAATGCATCA
>VUQG01004984.1:0-11424 GCA_015106755.1 Etia nguti | reverse complement strand
CAGTACAGTTGTTATTATTATCACTTGTTACATCCTGTTTATGACAGTTAAAATAAATAACATTTATATAAGAAATAAAATTGTCTTGTGTAAACTGTATATGGTCTTAAATAGGCCTGTACTACTGTACTTTAATGTGGGTCATAAGGGTGGTACTTCAAAAGCCATATATTTTATGAGGTGGCACTCAGTGTGAAAAGTTTGAGAGCCACTGCTCTAGCGGATTGCTTTGGGACAATCTTTCAAGCTCTGTGCCAATGCAACAATGGATAACAGGATGATTTTGTGGAGTGCTCGTGTAGGAATCATCTGCTTTAAAATGTAAATAAGAACGATGGTGACAGACTTCAGACAGAAGAGGAGAGCCACCCAACAATCCAGTCTCAAATTTTCACTGGCTCAAAAATAACCGAACCAATAAAAAAAAAAACCCCATCATCATTTTAAATACAAATATTCTTTTAAAAATTTGTTTAGCATTATTTTGCAGTCTTGAACTGTAGAACCCACGCACATCACCAAGGGCGGTTTCCTCACTTGAGACACTCGTCTAAGACTTCACTGCAGCCGCCTTCAGTAACCAATAAGTGGCTGTGCTGTCTGTGAAGAATATGAGCTGCACCATCTGATCAGTTCTGCAGAAGCAGTCTGAAGGTTTACAGCTCATCCTGTGCCTTCTGTAAACATTAGTGACCGATGTGGTTCGGATTAGAGCTCATTTCTTTCCTCCTGCTTTATTTTTAAATTAAAAAACAAGTTTATCTTAGTATTACCTCTCCAAAGATCTCTTTTCTAGAAAAAATGTCTCTCTTAAATCTTTTCATACTACCAAATTCTTATTCATCTGCCTGCTGTTTTTTGTTAAAGTATTGACCTACAGTACAGACAAGTAAATCCTCACAGACAGTCACAGGGGCTGAAAACTGTTCTGTTTCAACTGTTCACTGTGAAACTTTGGCCTGCTATCCATCTTCAGCTTTTCAGCAGCACAGCAGTCTATTTTTCATTAAACTCCACGTAAAAGCAGCAGAGTGAGACACGGAATGAAAATGTGAATTAAACCTGCAGAGTGTGCAGAGGGCAGAGGTGATGATTGCAGCCAGGCTAAGAGAACCTGGCTCTCCATTCTCCCGCAGAAAAACTGTGATGCAGTGTTCAATCTCCTGGAGCTGCTCCTCACACGCTGCTACTGTGGTGCCCTCAGCCTTCAGCCGTTCTGCTTGGTGCACCACGCGCTCATTGGTGTCAGCCACTTGGCGCTGCAGAGTTAATTCCACACTGGAAAGAAACTGGCAGGAGGCGGCAGAAGGTTGTGGGGCAAACAGCACTTCATATCTGGAAAGAGAGAGAGACGCAAATTTAGCTGGTATCATAAGTTCCACTATGAGAAGCAGGACACAGCACATAAGTTTTGATGTGATTCATGGCAATGCTGCAACCTGTCCTCTCACATAAACTGCAGGTTGCTGCAGTTAACTCAGGTGAAGGGGCACACAGGATGTGTGCTGAGTTGATGAGAACTATCCTCACTCACGAAGGCATAAAGATGTAGTGAAGTGATATTTTTAGGTGTGTAACTTGGACCCGACGGTGGGTCTTATGGCTGCTTCTTCACCAAAAGATTTTAGGGACTCTCCGAGGACTAGTCACCGGGCTGCTCGTGTCCCGGGTCTCTTTCAGGGCCTCGTCACGCCCGGTAGGAACACCTTACCCAGGACCACTCTGGCTGGCTCATTTCTGCCACTTGTCTCCGCAATCTCATTCAAATAACAAAAAGATCAGACCCATAGGTAGCAGATTTGCTAAATGGACTCGTTATTATACAGCACTTTTCTACTCTGAGCACTCAAAATGCTTTACACAACTTGCATTCACACCCATTTGCACAATCACTTTTTTTTAAAGTGCTTTCTATCTAACATTCATACTCCGATGGATGCATGCAGACTGGAGCAGACTGGGCTCAAACCAACAACCTTCTGGTTAGTAGGTGGCCTGCTCTACCACCTGTGCTACAGCCACCCAACAATGATGCTCCATCTGGTGGCAGATGGCTGCATGACAGGACAATTATTTACCGGCACTGGGTATCAATTAAAACTTTAAACAACTACTAAGTCTGGTACCAGCTAAGCGACAATTAAGTCATTTAGCCAACTGGTCACATACAAACCTAGGGTTAACCAATGAAAATAAGAAACTTTTCAATGTTGGCAAGACAAGTGAAAGGGAAAGCTCTGTGAAGCTCCTTACTGTCTGTAGATGTGCTGGCAGTGATCTGCTGTCATGTCTCTCAGCAGTTCTTCCAACCAGGCCTTCCACTGGTGGGCCCTGTGGAATACTAGGGTAGCCCGTGGGTACAGCAAAGCCACTGTGGCATAGCTGTGAAGCTGCTCCAGGGAGCTGCGGAGCGCTCCACGGCGCTGCTGTAGCAAGGTGCTCACCTCTGCCTCCAGGCTCTCACATTGGCTGATTAGGTGGGCCTGACCTGCATTTTGCAAGAAGGCTGTAGCTGGCACATAGCTGGGAGGGCCTAATGGGACAGCCAAGAACAAGAGAGTACAGCTCAGTAAAATCAAATTGTTGCTCAATGCATTTCTACTGAAAACCTGTTTTCTGAAAACTGAACCACAAGCAAGGATCCATCAGTGTTGTTTAATCATAGTGTTAAAATTATAAGCAGGGATGTATCATCAATATTACATAAATGAATAACACTGACCCTGCTGGCACAGGACAAAAGGAAACTATAAACAAATGCAGAACACAAACTCACACTTTATACAGACAATACTCTTCCAAGACCTTTAATAATCCTTACAAGAGTCGTATAAAAATGTCTCTCCCACTGAAAACGCTACATCAAGACAAGCAATCATCTTCATGGGATTTCCTGACCTGGATGATTGAGTACGTATTCAGACAATCTGTGTCTGTTTCTAGGGATTGGGTGGGGGAGTCCAGATCAAGAAGTGGGATGCACAGGTGGAGCACTAGGTGCACGCACACTTCCTGTGTCATATGCAAGTTTATTGGCTGCTGACTAC
This sequence comes from Etia nguti, assembly GCA_015106755.1. Taxonomy (NCBI): domain Eukaryota; kingdom Metazoa; phylum Chordata; class Actinopteri; order Cichliformes; family Cichlidae; genus Etia; species Etia nguti. Next base: position 8,377 of record VUQG01004984.1, on the reverse strand, counting down.
ATATTAAAACGGGCTCCCTCCAATCAGGTCAGGAGCAACTCAAGAGCTGTGCAATTATGGTGTAAACATGCAAGTGATGCTAACCATGGCTACTACTGAAATGGAGGAAAAAGAATATTTATTATATAGAACATAGCTGCCAACCTGCTTGGCCTTGCACTACTGAGCTGGTGGGACATACTGAATATCCTGGGTAAGGCGAGTGTCTGTTTCCCAGAGTATCCCACTAAACCTTTCTTTCTCTCCATATTATGCCTTGTTATACTGTTATTCTGTTTGAAAATGGAGGTTATAAAAAGTTTTTACCCTTTTTTTAGAACTAAATGTCAAACCATCCAGCTTTCATTTTATATATTTTCAAGCAAAATATACCAAAGCAACACCCGGATATTTGTTGAAATACACAATATTCAGAAACCTAACTGAGGACAGTATTTTATACAGAGACTGACCAAGATCGATAGGACTGCTGATGTCCTGCAGCAGGCTGGCGAGCTGTGTGGCCTCCAGGCTGGAGAATGCTGCCTGGTACTGGGAGATCCACTGGTCCAGCTCAGTCAGTTTGCCCTGAATGGCCTCCTGCACGGTCCGCTGTCGAGACTGCAACTGGGTATGTTCAGAGTACCTGTGAGTAGGAAGGCTGGGTAAGTAAGAGTCCAGAATGTGGCGATAATGTTTGTGGATACAGTATTTATGTTATCCATCTTCCTGGATGCCATTCATTCCAGGGGTGCAGTTAAATTTCCTACGCATGGAACTCAGCAGCCGTGCGCGCAGCAGCCGTGCGCAAAAAGAAGCCATAACTGTTTATATAACTATAATTATCTATTCAAAGCGACCAGTCACATTATGACCCCGTCCTCCTTTGGGCCCCGCCTCCAAACATTCAAAATTCAGCTGATTTGTGTTCACCGAGCTCGTCTGTTACAGACTGTTTTTCATGTTTTGGCTGCTGTAACACATCGGTTTCCTTCCTTCAGGGGTAATAAAGCTCATCTTATGCTATAAGTACATAACTTTGCAAGGAAGTGTGACCACAAAAATGTTTACAAGGAATAATATTAGCTAACTTTATCTATCGATTAATAATTGTTAAAAAGCCACATTTCCTTATTTTGTTGTTCAGCTACACTGCACTTAACTGTAGTGTCTGTTTAAAAGACGATCAAACATCCAAATATGTTAAAAAACCCAATGAATCCATTGGACGTACCTTTCAGTCCTTCAAATGTATAACCTTAAATGCACCTTTTGGTCTGCATTTGAAATAATATAAACAATGTGCTGTGTCTGACCTTTGCTCCAGGGTGAAGATTACATGGTCAGGATGGTTCTCTGCCCCCTCTAAGAAGGCAATCTCCTCTTGTAGTTTAGCTTGGCGTTTCTCTCCTTGGCAGAGAAGCTCCTGCAGGACCAAGTACTCCTCTACAGCTTCTTCTACTTGTGGCAGGACTGCTAGCATTTCGTCACGATTCTTAAACCAGTTCACCTGCAGGAGGCCCACAAAGAATATCAATAACACAGTAAAAAAATAAAATACAGGAAAGGATTCATTCTACAGCTTGTAGGGTTCTTAAAAACAAAGCCAACCTTATTCCTACCAATTTAGACAATTTAAGCTGTAAGAGAAATAAATGTAGTTTTAGTCAACTGTGGATTAACCTGGAATGACAGATAAAAGCCCAGGGTACTGCTTTGATGCCACCAATATTCTCCTTCTTTAAACTGTAACGCGACATCACTCTTCACTTAAACACTATTCCTTTCAGAAAACAAAATATCACAGAAATCCATACAATTACCCAGCTCATATTCATTATCAGTATAATACAAACAAAGGGACTAAAGTTTATATTTATTTCACCCATTTCATTTCGTTCAGAGTGAGAGTCTAATGTTTGCCGTCATTTAAGTTTCTCCCCTATTTATTGTTCTCACTGCCAGAAAAAGTGAAGTAACATTGACAAGTGCAATAAAAGAAAGGTTAAAAAACAAACTACTGCAACCATAGCAAACATGGCAACCTGAGAAACCACCGAATGTATTTTCTGATAAGATGCTGTATGAACGAATCATTTAAATTATTTGACATCTGTGAACTCACCTTGATCTCAGCCACTCTAGAAGAGAAGAGAGAGCGCGTGATGTCTCTCTCCATGTCCCGCTTGCTCTTTTTGCTGTCAGCCTGTTGGCCTCCCCCTCCGTACACTGCACCAGCAAATCCTACCTCTCCCCCAGCAGTCCAGTCCACCAGAGGGTCATACACGAAGGCCTCTAGTAGGGTCAGTAAGGTCTCTCTGCCTCGTCGCATTATCTGAACCACCTAGAAACACACATCTGACTTGAATTTTTTTTTCCAAGTGTATTTTGACTTCCATCCTGTCACAATAGCCGACAGTTGCAACATCTCCATGTGCCCAAACTCTAGGAGCAGCGGCTTGGCACGTCCAATCTGTTAAAAGGTATGTGAGAAATGCTACTGACGGATGGTAACATAGGTGTGTGTGATCAGGTTCACATTCAGATACCCTTTCCTCAAATGCGTTGCCTTTAACGACTGTACAAATGGTTTTATACACAGTGTGACGTGAGAGTAACCTGTTCACAGGACAGCCTGAAGATGCCCTCCACCCCCGTGACTCCCAGAGCCATCTCGATGTTGTGGGTCATCCTGAATGGGACCTTTTCTGGCACTCGCAGGCTTTTCCCTGGCAACACACAGACAAACACAGTTTGATACTGTGCACCCAGGAAAACAAGCAGGTCATCCACTACATGGAAAATCGGTACCATTTCCAGTCTGCGTGTTACACGTTAGCAGCCAAAAATAAATGAACAAACAAACAAAAACCCCTCAGCTGGGTTTACTCTAACATCTCAGTGTGTTATAAAGAGGTTTGAGTCTGATCATATTATGGGGTACTGTGGAGAAAAAAACATTATTATATCTGTACAAAACATGCTGACTAATTGTTGAGAGTACTGAACGTGTATTGGAACACCTGAGTGTTCAGAGACTCCAATCCTTATCAATGTGTGACCGTGTGTGACTCAGAGTGGTCTTTGTTCACCTCCGTCACTTTGCTTCTATGATATGCAGTACAATTGTTTTGGTTTTTTTACCTTTTAATAAATGTGGTTCTTAATGTATTCTCTTTAAAGTGAATCGCAGCAACACAGTTAAACGGACCTTTTTCAAAGCATACGTTGTAGTCAATGTGCACCACCTCTCCAGTGGTCATGTCAATCAAAACATTGTCAAGGTGACGGTCGCCGAGGCCAATAATGTATCCCACCATTGACATGACAGCAGTAGATCGGGCGTAGGACTGCAGACAAAGATAAGGAAACAAAAAAACATCTGGATTACATTTCTGAGCATCTGTCCTTTTCAAAAACAAAATGAAATCTGAAATAGGAGACAGAGAAGAAGGTGAGAAATGTTTTGAATGCATCTCCTCGCTACCTGAGTGACCCTCCACCACTCGCTTGGTGTGCTGCAAGAACACCAAAGCTCCTTGGACAGAAGGTTGGACGGTGTAGCTTCCATCAACTCTTTCAAAACCTCCTTCATAACGCTGAGAGGCCAGTCTCTCCGTGTCACATCTACGCTCAGCCCCACTGCCTTTAGAGCTGGCCCGATGCGACTGTAGTAGAGTTCACTGGGGCGGGGTACTGGAGGTATAGGTTGCTGTGGGAAGGAGTCTTGGGCCTGTCAGAAAACAAAGTCATGTCACTAACCAGTAATACAGGGCCGAAACAAGAAAGTGCTTGCCACTTGACCCAGTGTTAAAGCCATGTGTTACAGTGCAGCTATAGCGCAGACAAACCTCTACCTTCTGAGCCTGCTGCACAGCCTCCCTCTGCTGCCAGCGTTTGTAGAGGCCAAAGAGGGGCGTGGCACCGTCCACCCACTGGATCAGTCCTGAACGAGTTCCAAGTGGCGTGACAGAATAGTGTCGGGCATGGAAGTGTGGTTGCTCCTGCTGATTGATCTTGGTGAACATGGTGTTGACAATTGACAAGAACTGCATGATGCGCTCATCCAAATGCAAATCCTCCAGACCTGAGAGAAACTTCAATCATTATTTCATCACAATGGAAACTTTGACATTTTTTCTCCTTGCATTCTAAATTTGAATGTTTAAGAGCTACAATCAGTGACTTGTCACAACACACAGCTCACGAGCTCAGAGGGATCATCCTCAAGTTAGCAGTTCGCATTAAAAGCTTTTTATCAAGACAAAGTTGTCATTAAAATGACACTGTACAAACTTTTTAGTAATAAAATACTGACAGTGAGACATGAACACCCACAGAAAACGTTTGTGCTGATCTCAACTTACCGGCCAGAGGTCAGTTTCTGCCAGGTCTGCGTTTCTTTTTCAGATTCTTTATTTCATATATAAGTGGTGACTCAAACTAAATTCAATTGTGAATACAAATCTGGGGGACCCCGAGTTTACATACTGATGACCTATGTTGAATGTGACGCAGGAAACAAGCAGCTAGAGAACCTAACATCGGGTCAGCTGGTGGAAGGATGAAATGAACAAAATATATATATGAAAATCCAAAGAATTGGGATTTCTTATAAACCATTTTTTAACAATCACTATTATGCCAAGTGTCAAAGGTGCTCTTGGGAGGACCCTCTCTTAAGGTACTTGGACAGATGTTATTTTTATAATTTATTTGCAACCCCATTTGTTAAAAACAAAACTAGGCCTCGGTCACGCCGGAGTGGGGACCAACTGGCAAAAAAATAAATAAAAAGGTGCATTACCCGACCTTTGGTTAACAGTTGTTGCTGCTGGATGTCACTAGTTAAAATTAGTCAAAAGCTGCACCAAAAACCTTGTGACTGCCACAGTCACGACTTATTTGCTAACTATCGACTGTTAGCAAAACTTGAAAAAGTACAATAAAAACTGGAAACCGAGAACATTCATCTTCAAAGTAAAAGCTGTGCCTTACTGCTAAAGGATACAAATTTCTAAACTTTTATTCTGAAGTAAAACGATCTGTTTTTTGGTTGGAACACCGTCGGCACACTTTCGCTACAACTTTGCAGTTAAAAGTCTTCCATGCAAATTATGGGCGACCACGGCAACTGCCAGAAGGTTTGTGGTGTACCACCATCTTTATAACCAATTTCACCTTACAACTGGCAGCCACGTCCAGCAGCCAGCTGGGGAATATTCATTTTTCCTGTTTAGTAAAATAACTTGCATTCAAATTGCGTCAAACACAGAAGATGTTCTTAGTGCTGATAACGGGAACTGAAGAAATTACGGACTCGACAGGTTGATGTGCCTCTCTCATACTTCATATTCTAATTACTTTACTATCATTACTTTATCTTTTTCAAAGCACTCCTCTGCCTCCTGAAAACCAACAAATTATTTGTGGGAAAATGAGAAAAGCCAGGTTTCCATCTACGACTGCTGCTTTTACAGAGTTTCCCCACCTTTAAAGAGGTACGGGTAGTTGTGTCCATCTGAGCCCAGGAAGAACAGTTTCTTTGGCTTGGTCTTGGTTGGCAGTATAGTTATGGTGTTCCCTACACTCTGTATGGTGACTGCATCTAACGCTGATGCCTCGCCAGGTAGAGCAATCTCTGTTGTAGTCATAGAAACCAGGCGGGGACTAATCTCATCCAGATGAAGCAGATAGCTGGTTCTCTTCTGAGCACGCTGTTGCAGGCTCATCATTATCTGTCCAACACAGACAGCGCATTAGTCAGGATTGGAACAACTACGTGATATAACGTTTGAATCAAAAAGTATGTAAATATCAATGATCCTACATCCATTGAAGTGATGCATCTTAACATAACAGAATACATATACAGGTACATGTTCACAGGTGCTGGGAAAACAATTCATGTGTATATATAATACACACTGCACACTGTAAATACACAATTTGCTAAGGAAAAAATGACACTCGGTGGATCATCAACCGTTTGAAAGCAGGATTTGAAATCACAGGTAAAGTTGAAAGTGAAGACTGAAACTGCAGACTGAGTGGGCTCTCCTTCCAGACCTGAATCAGGACATCAGCGAGCTCGGGGACAGTGGTGCTTTTTGGCAGTGTCAGACGCACTGATGTTCCAGAGGTTCTCAGTTGGATTCAGACCTGGGGAACATCAATGCCTGTCCTGGACCAGGAGGAGACCAGGACCCACTGCACCAGCATCACGTTGACAAAGGCACCGAGGTAATGATTTTACTAAGCTGCAAGCAGCATACGCTGTTACCACACTCCATCACGTCTGTCACAGGTGCTCCCATCCATGAAGAGAACATTGCACCAGTGGTGGAGTCGCATGTTCTGGTGTTTCTGGAAAGGTGCTGTGCTGTGAAAAGATTCCACTGAAGGATGTCAGGCCATTCAATCTGATCAGAAAATGTACCTGTAGCCCACTGGTTGTTATGGCTGTCATGCTGTAGGGCTCTGGCAGCACTACTCTCGGTCCCCCTCTAACAAAGGAGCAAATACCAGGCCCCGGGTTAAAACCTTTTTATTGCCCTGTTTAGGTTTCCTAGTATAACAGTCCATCTCTTGGCAACTCTTCCACAGTGCTGAGACTTGGCTGGGAGAAGAAGCAAAGCCTTCTTACGATGACGTGCCGTCCCCCCTGTGCAGCACGGAGGTTCCTTCTATTGCTATCAGTAGTAACAGTGACACTAAAAACGCAAAACTGAGCAAAAGTCAGTGAGCGGGATAAGGTAAGCAATCACCACCATTGCCTTTTTGGGGGTCGTCTTGTTGTTGCCTTTCCAGTGAACCTGTTGTCACTTTGTCACACACTGTTAATCAGTTTCTGCTCATATTGCTATCCATGCAGTTTAAAGAACTTGAATAATTTGAAAAAACAAAAACCATGGACATCCCTAACACAAAGCACATCATACCTGTTTAAAGGGAAGCCAGCTACTGGCTGGATTAGCTGGGTTTACAGGGTTTCTTAGACGCTCCAGGGCAGACGTGATGGCATCACCGTAGGTCTGCTGAAACCACGATTCATGTGGCGTCTCTGCCGGAGCTGCTGTGATGCTGCACACATGATCCAGGGCAAAAACCACGGGACGCATCAGAGCCGAGTGCTTCTCACGCATTATGGCAATCTTTTCATCCCTGCAGATCAACAAATCTTATTAGGAGATCAGACATGCCCAGTAAGAACTTTATTTTTCATTGAATACTGAAAAATACAGATCAGCAACTGACTAATATAAAATACTGGTGACTGCCAGCACTACCCCTCAGCCTCCTGAGATTTGACGACAATACCCAAAATCAGCCTTTTATGGCTGAGGGGTAATAACTATTCTGCAGGTTGGTTTTCATCATGTCATGCCTGAACTTTTAAACCACCAGTGACAAATGATTGAGGTTCTACAGGTTCCACAACAGATGAGACCAGGAACATTGATGAGTGGATGGGGCCTTAGTTGTGCACTAGCGTGCGATATCACCATTCTTAATTCAAGGTGCTAAGGAATTATAGGAGTGTACCATCTCCCATAGTGTGATATCAAGCAAGGTTTGAAAGATTGTGTTTTGGTCACCACAGCAACCTCAATTTTCTAAAGACTGACTAAATATCTCAGGTCCTGAAATGCTTCCTAGAACACATGAAAGTCAGAAGGTTCCAACACCTGTTTTGGGCCACCAGGAGTTAGAAAGGACGTCTAAACAAGTGGTGTATGGTAGCTATACAGCATTTTTCTACTCTGAACATTCAAAGGGCTTTTTACTACAAGCACATACTGACACTGCGGTGGACAGACTGGGCACCAAGGGTACTTTGACATGCGAACTACAGAATGTGGGCGTCAAACCACCAACCTTCCGACTGGTAGAAAACCCCTCCTGAGCCACAGTCATTTGGTACTAGTGGGTCTATTTCTGGTCACTGGTCACTTTCCATAGTGAGACCTTTTGTTACTGTTGGCACCATGGTATCAACTGAACTGTGGGCCAGCGGTGGTTTTGCTTTGATTTTCCTTTGAGCAATGATTTGCTGTTTTAAATGTTTTTTTCAAACAAAGATCTACACAGAGAAAAAAGTAGAACCTATCCTGAACGTAAGGTAAATGCAGCAGAAGCAAGTCTCACCTGCGCAGTGTGTTATTGTTCTGCACTCTCTTGACCTCATCCTCCAGCTGCTGGATCTTCCGTAGGACATGCATGTGTTGCTGCTGTAACACACCTAGCCACAGTTCATCCCACAGTAATGTGACTCTGCGCAGCTCACCCACCAGCTGCTGGACCTGCTCGGTACACACAAGTGGTTAATCATTTGAGAAAATCCCACTTTTTTAACAGAACTTTATACTTGTATCAACTACAGCTAAACAGTATAGCG
>VUQG01004983.1:34890-45550 GCA_015106755.1 Etia nguti | reverse complement strand
CACTTTGTGTTAATAGACCTCTCTGCATTGAATCATACCTGTTATTAATCTCTGTCTCTCTTCCACAGCATGTCTTTATCCTGTTTTCCTTCTCTCACCCCAACCGGTCGCAGCAGATGGCCGCCCCTCCCTGAGCCTGGTTCTGCCGGAGGTTTCTTCCTGTTAAAAGGGAGTTTTTCCTTCCCACTGTCGCCAAAGTGCTTGCTCATAGGGGGTCATATGATTGTTGGGTTTCCTCTGTATCTATTATTGTACGATCTACTACACAATATAAAGCGCCTTGAGGCGACTGTTGTTGTGATTTGGCGCTATATAAATAGAATTGAATTGAATTGAATTGAATAGATGGTAAATTCAGAATTTAGCATAAAAAACATGAAAGCATGGATCCATCCTGGCTTAGGCTACTGGCGGTAGGCTGCTCATTGGTTTGAGGGACATTTTCTTGGCCTTAGTATCAGTTGAGAATTGTTTAATTGTTTAAACACGATTGCCTACCTGACTATTGTTGCGTACCATGCCCGAACCTTTGTTACGATAATGTGTACCCATCTTCTGATGGATGCTTCTGGCTCAATAACACATGATAAGAAGCTCAGGTCATCTGAAACCGTTTGCTGGAACATGACAGTGAAACTTCACTGTACTCAATTTGTCTGTCTGCACAGTCTCCAGATCTCAATCCACTAGTGCACTTTTGGGATGTGTAATTTTGGCATCACTGATGTGCAGCCAACAAGTTTGCAGCAGCTATGTGATGCTATCATGTCAACATGGACCAACATCTCAGGAGGAATGTTTCCAGAACCTTGTTGAGTCTATGCTATAAAAAATTAAGGGAGTTCTGAAGGTCAAGCATAGTTTTATCAAGTTGTAGCTCTGTTAGCAGCTCTGCCCTGGACAGTCCCCTGGACTCCGTAGCTCCATGGGTGTGAGGAGGATGCCCATTATGGACAACACTCTCATTGCCTGCATGAGATTGTGGAGGACATGAACAGCTCATTTAGCAGTAGATTCTCATAGCCACAATGTAGGATGAAACACTATGGTAGGACCTTAATCCCGACAGCAACTCGACTGTACAATACGCACATACAAAACACACATACATACAATAATATACAACATACGTGTATATATTATCACCCCTACTGCACTTTATGTACATATGAAAATATCTCTGAGGGTATTTTAATGTATATAGCAACCATTTCTAAATAGCACAAACCACTCTTGTATAGTTTTTTGGTTTTTATATTTGTACACAATTTTTCATATTTATTAATTTTTCTTTTTTAATACAGCTCTAATTCCCTTTTTCATCCTGACTCCTTCCTGCTGCTGTAACAACAACAGTTTCCCCAGTGTGGGATTAATAAAGTCTATGTCTATGTCCCATTAATAAGTAAGTAGTAAATGTCTGGTAAGAGCAGACATTACGCCTGCATGACTTCATCTACCTAATGAATTTGTACAAACATGAGTGGTTGTCAAAGGATCTGGCTTTCTTCTGGTGTAAGAAAAAAAAAAAACCATACCAAAAGTTTTATTTTTTCAACAGATTTTATTGTGGTTGTTTTTTTAATGTTTGTTCCTTAGTAGTGGTTCCTCTTACATTAGATTCACTATATGGGTAGAGGAAATATTGCACACAAACATCAGAAAGCACTAAGGAGTATTTTTACTTGAAACTAAGTCCTATAAGTTACACATGAGTTCGGGAAAAGGGCAGAGACGATGCAAAGATCACAAGACACCTATACCACACAGCTGCAGACAAACATTATTAAAGTTCTCCCGGGAGAAAGATCAGGAGACAAGGCAGATAAAGAGACAAAGAGAGAAAAAAGAGAAAGCGCAGAGAAAGAAGAGAGAGAAAAGAGAAGTGTCAGTTCAAAGTTTGCAGGTTGCTGTTTGCTTGACAGTAAGGTTGTAGTGTTAGCTTCAGGTTCTCCTGCAGGAAAACTGCATTATTGTGGTATCATGAACACCTGGCATCGCTCGACTCATATCTCGTGCCGTTTGTGTGTCGAGTGAATAGCCCCAAAATATGAAAAGCCTGTTTGAATTGGTAAATGTTTCTCCAGAAGCTGGCCTGTCAAAGTTGATCTGTTGTCTCTGTACTGTTAGTTTGTTATGTGTCGTGTTTGTGTTTAAAGTGTCTAGTCTTGGTTTTACATACTTTGATCTAAAACACACAAGTCACTCACTTTCACCTCTGTGTGCTGCCCCTCCACAAGAAAAAAAAGCTCCTACTAGAAGCTGATTCCGTTCTCATTTGTGACTAATTTTTCAGCCTCCTTATGCTGAACCCTCCACCCTAGAAAATCTACAATGTGCTGCATTCAGTATCATGTTTATGTCAACACTGTGCCACTGGAGTGTAGAATACATGTGTCATGGCACAATTTGCAAAAACCCAAAAATTCTCCTCAAATGTCTTTATTTAGCCTACGTAGCCCTGTTGTTCTTAAAGCAATTTTGAGCAAAACCCCCATGAAAAAAAGAAAAAAGTACTAATTTATCATAACTCATGCATGTCTTCCAACCAGTTCATCTGCCACAAAGCTATTTATAATTATACTACAATGCTTTAGAAAAACAAGACATTTTAAGGTTTATGAAAATATCCTGCTTCACCAGCTTTCCAGTGGGAAAAGGCTAGCTCCCCCCGTTGCGCATTGATTACATACAAAATGTTCATAAGAAACAAGATCGGATATTCTTTTCTAGAAAGAACTTAAAATCTGTAAATAAATCAGCAAGCTGAAATAAAAGGCATTCCTCTTTGTAGATTATGCAGATGTGACAAAGATGGGGGGGGGCAGAGTGCCATGAAGCAACTTCCTGTTGCCCAGTGTAAAAGGCTGCCTGGACAATCAAGCACGCTAACTGAAATTTAAACATAATAACTTACTTATACACAGCAGCGTAAACCAGACAAAAACAGAATCAATTAAATCAATAAAATCCAGCCAGCTCAAAAAAACAAAAAACGCAAAGAACATTTTCATAACGGTGGGGCAATCGTATTTGCCCGTAATGAATTAGATAAGTTAGACATCATTAATGTTAATCAGTGTTTAGTGTCCGTTCAAGTTAAACCATATTTGCTATTGTTCAGCTCTATAACCTTTTAACATCATTCTTAGGATTGACTTCTGTTGCTTAAAGCCACCTGTCTAATCTGCACTTCTCATACATTCACTTTGATTCCCTAAGGCAGTAACAGAAAATATGTTATTTTTATCCTTTGGTGTGGATAACAGACATTTTCTTTTTCCAAACATACCAGATGTAAAGTAGTTGTGTTTGCTGAAATTGGTTAGGCTGATTGAAAGCTTCTCACGTATGATGTTGGGATGCAGAGGGAACTCGATACATCAACAACAACATAATTTTTTTTAACTTCACTAGACTCAGCATAACTGGACAATCATAGCTTGGCTGGTTTATTTGGTTTCTTATCTCCCCCGGTACTCTACCTGCATGAAACATCACCCTTTGGATGGACTCCTTCAGAGCTGATCTGTATTACTCTTAGTACATAGGAGGACAGTTTGGTAATCAGTCCTTGTTGCCGATATTTATTTCATTCTGTGTTTAGGTGTCTGCTTAGGCTTTATGCTACATGGATTGGTTTTCTTACTTAAAATTGGGACCCTTCCCGATCTCTCGAGGAAAAGGCCTACATTTCTATCTTACAAGCTGGGAAGGATTCGTCCTGCATGACGACAGTGCTGCTGCTGGCCAGTACCATGATGTTCAACTCCTGTTGCTTGTCATGAGTCTCTTGGTACCACTCTCTCATCACATCAGTGTCATGGGTTGGAATGAGGGTGACCTATCACGGGCGACAAAGAGACTTTTAAACTCAAGAAACTGAAAATGCCTCTTGAATTTAAATAATCATATAAAAACATTAACTTTATTCGAAGCAGAGATTTTTTGAATTTTTGCTGTATTGTATGGTTGCCCTAAGAGGTCAGATGCAGTACAACTTAAGAAAACACCAGTAAATAGGAAAATGCTGAAAAGCACACAAAACACAATGGAAATAGAAAAAAAGATGCTGCAAAAGCTGAAAAAAAATGTAAAAATCATAATACAAAACAGAAGTGTTGAAGGGGAAACAATAATGTGGTGCAACAAGGTGCATCTGATAACCCTGTGCTGATGTTGGTCCAGGATCTGCATTGCAACTGATGAATCACATTGTTGTAATGTAAAAAACAAACAAACATTTGTTTACACAAAACTCTCTTCTGGAACAAATGGTAAGCATTTTAAGTGTTTAATTTATATGATATATTAAATACATTATCAAGTTAAGTTTGCTGTTATCCAAATTTAGGTTATTCATGTTGCTTTGCTAGTGATACTTTTTAAAAACATTAAGTAATTTCTTGGATAATACTAACTGAATGCTCAGACATCGTCACTGGCCAGCTACAACGTTGCTCCTGGACTAAAATTATTATGAATATAGAGGAAAAACACCACCACTGGGTGGTGAAGTGACAAGATAACAGTAAATGGCTAATAGCAAACAATGTATTAACAGTATTATATGAACACACTGATGAACCCTGTGCTTCTGTTAAGCATGTCTCAGTGCAGTCCTTTGCATGTTTTGGTTTCTGTCACATAAGCAGCTGGTCTGTGACATTAGTGTATCTCCAGACACACCTCCGTTGTGTTTTGTGAGATTTTATTTTTTTCTTCTTCTGTTATGATTTATTCAAATTCTGTTGTGTTTTTTTTTCTATTTCCATTGCATTTTATTCAGCGTCTGTTGTGTTTGGTGCACCAGGAAAGAGCATTTTTCTCTTTCCTGGTGTTTTATTAATTTGCAGTCCGTTTGACTTATTGGACCACCGTATTGCATTATTGCATTACATTAATACTTGATACTTACTTGCATATTGTTTCCCCACTGGGCTTTTCCTTCTAGCAAAGCATCAAGGACAGCCCGACTGGGTTCCTGAGCTGCCTGGTCATTGCCACTTACTACATAGTAAGAGGACCGCACACGCTTAAAGAACTCAGCATCCACATTTTTGGCACTGCAGTGATTAGGGATGTAAACCAAATCCATGTACATAGGAGGACAGTTTGGTAGAGTTGTCCCACCTGATACCTTTCCACTTCCTGTACCTGAAAAAAAATGTAAATTTCTCTCAGATGACATTTAGAAAATAATAAATAAAAACGAAAGATACTGTGCAGCAAATAGATGTCAAAAACTGATATGTGATATACTATATATATATATATACACGTATATAAGTACTCACCTGATGTGGTGCTTTTTACACCTCTGGAGGCAGAGGTATTGGTTGCATTTTTGGCATCTTTCCCTTCTCCGACACCCTTCTTTGGAGAGGCCGTCTTTGAGTCCTTCACTTTTGATAGACCGATCTTTCTAGATGGTGATGAAGATTTTTTGGAAAGTTTTTTCTTGTTGGGCTTCTCGCCTCCTTCTGTGTTAGCATTGTGGAGGTTTTCTTCAGCCTTGAGGGCCTCTGGATCCACCATGCAGACGTCATGGTGACCTGAAGATGGAGCAGGGTCCCTGAGTGCAACAGGAGGAGGATCAGCATGCCTGTAGGTGAGGGTTCTGTCAGTAGGCAGAGTCTCAGAGTCATCTTCAGAGTCAATGTTTGCATCCGCTGTAATGGAGGGGCACTCTTCTGTCCCTGGTGGAACATCTGAATCTGTCTGGGAGGGAGCAGATTCACTAATGGATGTTGGCGGTGTCTCCTCACATTGCCTGGTGTAGAGCTTACCCCCTGGTGGTGGAGGTCCTCCTCCTGACTTGGCCAGAGGTTTCTCATCATCCAAGGTATTCTCTTCATTGATGAAATACTCCAGAGGGTTAGGGTTGATGAAAGATGGGGAGAGTTCTGTTTTGGGGTGACGGTATTCACATGAAGTAACTAGGCAGAGGTCGACATCTGTCTTAGATGGAGCACAGGGGCTCCTCTTAGTGGAGTCTGGGTCTTTGGAGCCACAGGCAGAATTATTCTGATCACAAGAGAATGGCAGACGTGATGGGGAAGGAAGTTTAGGGCTCACAGGGGATTTTTTCTCAAGTGTATAATCCTCACATTTAAAGGGATTAGTTTCCTTTGCCTGGAAAAGTGTCTCCTCTTTTGAAAGAGTAAAAGAAGAGGATGGGGAAGTAGCTTTAGGGGGTGAGGGTGACTTGTCATATTCTTGGTATGTGTCAGATTTATCAGCTATATCCTCCACAGATGGTGAAATGGGGCTGCTGCTTTCTTTACCTGCTGGACCTCCAAGCACAGGGGATGGCTCACTGGAATGGGGAGAGTAGATGAGTGAGGTTGCTTTGGGGGTGACTGGAGACTTATCTGTTTGCTCAACCACAGCACGTGTCATCTCTGTCATTTGGCATGGGGTTGTTGCAGAGGGAGTGGACTGAGATGCATCTGATGGGGTTGCAGAAGTGGCACGAACTGAATCGTTCTCTTCAAAAAGTGCCGGATTTTCCACTGCAGAGGTTGGGTCTCCAGATGCTCTTATGTCAGTTGCATCTGAAGGACTGTAGTCAACCTCAGTTGGGCCATTTTCTGTAGCACGTGAGCTGCTGCCCACCGATGGGTGCTCTGGGGACTGCTTGCTAAAGTCCAGGGCTAAGGAATGGTCAGGGGATTCCTGACCAAACTCTATTGACATGGTAGAGTGCTCTGGGGATTTTGTATCCTGCATCTGTGTCCTGCTTTTTGTTTTGGGAGAGATGTCTGGGGAGATTGACATTGGCCTTGGGCTATCATCCTTGGATGGAGATCCCTCTGCCTCATGGAAAGTGGTTGGGGTCTGAACCACAGAGACGGACAAAGAGTCGTCTACTTCAGTTGAGTGAGGAGATCCCACTTCGGCATGAAGGGAAGGAGAGTCCGTGGTTGGTTCTGGCAAGGAGCTGGTGGCCAGGGAAGCTGTGGATGCTGAAGCTAAATGTGAGAAAGTGTCCTCTGCTACTACTTCCTCCAGAGGAGTGCCGGACTTATCTGATGTAGTGCCCTCTGAAATCGACATTTTACTCTCTTCTTTGAACGCTGTGAAAGGGTTGGTGTCTGATTCATGTTTGGTCAGTGGTGCTGAAAACAAGACTGAATGATTGTTTTCTCCTGTTTTCTTAGGATCTATATCAAAGGGGGACTTTTCCTCCTTTGTTGGAGAATCAGGTTCAGGTGTTGGCGAGCTCTTTGGTGAGGATGCTACCCTCTCTACTGGGGAGGAACTTTCTAGTTCCTGTTCATGAGGCTCTGGGGTAACTCTATTGGAGGAATCTTCTTTATCACTTGTGACCTCCACAATTACTGGACCCTGTTCTTTTCTTTCTTCTGATGCAGTTGGCAGAGCTCCCACTTTTTCGTCTACGGGTGACTGATAGTAAGGAGTGTGACCAGATGACTGAGGTGAATTAGCACCTTCTAATGTCTTATCATCTGGGCTAATGGAGGAATCCACTGTTGCTCTGGTGTATCCTGCCAGTGTGGTGGATAATTCTATTGGAGGAGCAAACACTGATGGTGAATCAGATATATCCTTATGGTCAACTGAGGGAGATCGCACAAAAGGTACTGTTGTGGATACTGAACTGAGTTTAGAGGAATCAGCATCATATTGAGCCGTGGGAAAGCATTCAGCTTTTCCTGCAGAGAGAAAATCCTTAGAGAATTTATCTTCTTCTAGAGATGAAGGGGGAGATATTGTAGAAGCAGAATGGTTGTAGTCCTGACCTTCAGTGGCATCACTCTGAGAGCGATCTAAACATGGAATATCCTGAAGTTGAGAGAGCTTCTTTCTGTCACACTCTGCAGATGCTGATGTCCCAAACCTGCCAACATCCCGTGATGGAGACTCGTTCTCGTCATTGGTGGGTTCATCCATCAGAGTAGGGACACTAGAGATTTCAATGGTGGACTGGGTGTGGCCAGATGTGACAGTGTAATCTTCAGGAGGTTCATCTCTGTTCTCTTCATCAGAGGCTGTTGAACTCTCAAAGCCAACTGGAACCATTTCATCATGGATAGACGCAGCTGGAGACACTGGCGAGGACACTTTAGGTGAAGCAGATACAAACAGATTTTGATTCTCTGTTCCTTTTTGACTAATGAACTCATTTTCTACATTTTTATTTGTCACATCATTGTTGTTTTCAGCACTAACTTGTTTCATTTCAGCATGTTTCTCTTGGTGTTCTTCCACAGAGGGAGGAAGATTATTTTTAACCAGTTCTGCTCTCTGTGGTTCATATATTTCTTCAGTCTCTCCTTTCTCTTCATAATCCCCTCCCTCAGACGTCTCCTCCATGACAGTTCCCTCATCATCAAATTTCTCTGATACACTGCCATTGATTTTTCCCTTGAGTACTTGTTCATCTGGAGTCTCTCCACTTTCTCCTTCCACCTCGGTTGTGGTTATACCTTCATCAACGGACTCTAATGCCTCAGGTGACTCTTTAGTTTGAATCACTTCTTCATGGTGTATCATCACAGTCTCCCTTTCCACATTTTGTTCAACTGTTGCATCATCCTCCATCAACTCTTCAGCTCTGAGCTCTTCAAAGTCCTTAGTGAGATCCTCTGGTGAGGACATCAGAGATCTTACTTCTTCTGGATCCACTGTCACTGGAGGAGCACTAGCGTCCACTTTGGTGGTATCCTCTTTTGTCTCCTTCTTTGCCACCTTTGCCTTTCCTTTGTCTTTTAACTTTGATGGACCTCCTGAGTCTTTCTTTGAAGTGTCATCTTTTTTCAGAGGCTTTGGTTTGAGATTCTTTTCTTCACCTGCGGAAGATGGCTTTTTTATATCTTTTAACGGCCTTTTGGCATCTTTCTTTTGCTCTTTCTTTTCTTCTTTCTTCTCTTTCATAGGCGAGTCTCTTCTGATATCCTTTTTTAGACCTTTCTTTGCATCCTCTTTCTTCACTTTTTCATCCTTTTTGCTTTCTTGTTTGGGAGTTTCATCTTTTTTTGCCGCTTCTTTTTTAACTTCCTTTTTCTTTTCTACAGAAGCTTTGGCCTCCTTTTTAACAATCTTCTCTTTTTCAGTTTTTGGTTTCTTTTTTTCTGGGGTTTCATTTTGGGCAGCTTGCTCTGCCTTTGCTTTTGATTCTTTCTCAGGTGCCTTTCCCTTTTTAAGTGGGACCTTTTCTTTTTTCTCCATCTTTTGTGTTTTTTCACGAGCTGATTCTGCATCAGCCTTTGCCTTTTCTGGTGTTTCCTCAGTTGAATCCTTCCTGATGTTTTTGATTGGTGAAGGCTTTGGGGTAGACTTGAGGCTCTCTTTGCTGTCTGTTCGGTGTTTCATCTTGGCTTGCTTCAGTGTTGGTGTTGACGGCATGTTAGCAGACACTGATTTTTGAGTATAAACGGGCTGCTTCAAGAAGTCCAGGTGCTTAAGCTTTTCTAAACCTTCAAAAATATGGTGCTGGGTGGCATTTCCAGGAAAGAGAACACGCACAACCTTATCTGAGGGATTTGCAGGGTGCCACACAATGAGTGAAGCAATGGAAATCATGTGAGAGAGCGGGAACTCTGTTTCTTTTCCATTCGGGAGCAGGATGGAAGTGGTGTCCTTTTCACTTCCCGTCCACTGTTTTATGAAGTGCTGCATCTCCTTGCTATTCTTTGATGGATTAAGCACATACATCTCAAGCTTGCCTACGCCCATTTTCTGAAAAAGTATGATCGGTTCTATAGTGTTTCCTACGGGTCTTTGCAAAGGCTCATTCCTTAAGTTTAGCTTGTTAAGAAACTGCTGAGTGAAAGATGCCTCCTCAACATTTCTGCGTACTCTGTAATTGGGTTCAGGATTGTCCAGGTTTTCAGGAAGATTCACAAACACAATGCCAATGTCTGGAGAAATCATGTTCTTCACCCAGTCGCTGTTTGCTGTCGAACCCTGAGACTGTTCCTCCTCGAGCTCTGCAATCTTCCTCTGCAGCATGCTATTGATGCCCGGAAGATTGTCGTCACCGATGTGGGTCAGGAGAATGGAGTCCACCCGGTCTAGGTGTCTCACCAGCTTCCAAAAACACGACTTTCTGTCGGAACCTCCATTGATTAGCATGTTGAAGCCGTTGACAGCAAAGAGAGCGGAGTCACCGCGACCTCCGGGGAAAATGTAGCAGCATGGTTTGGAGAGCTTGAGGAATCCACCTGAGGTTGGTGGTTCTAACATGTCAAAAGGAGTTGGGATCTCTACCGATTCAGATAAGTACTCTGTGAACTCTGAGAGGCCCTCCATTTCAGGAAGGATGAGAGTGGAGTTCAGTTTAATGTTAATGAAGTCCTGCAGATTGTGTTTGTCCAAGTTGGAATTTTTCCATTCGCCTTGTTCGGGGCAGGAGAGAGTGAGGTTGGCTTTGTTTGCTGGGTGAATGGTGCTGAGCAATTCACCAATCTGGCCATGAGAAAAAATGAGTGACTTTTAATGGAATCAGTAATGCACTTACAATGATTTCAGGTTCAGTATGTGTCTGTAATTTTAATGGGTGGACCACCACACATTTTTTTTCTCAAATTGATCACAAACACCTTTTTTTTTTTTTTTTTTTTCTTTTTATTAAAAAAAATTTTTTTTTTTTTTTATATTTTTAAAATTTTTTTTTTTAAAAATTTTTTGTTTT
>VUQG01004983.1:9847-34870 GCA_015106755.1 Etia nguti | reverse complement strand
TTGAGTAATACTTTTTTTTTTTTTTTTTTTTTACCTTTCAATAACCAATATGTAAATGTGTTGGTACAATGTAGAATATGTTGTATGGAGAAATTTTGTGTCATTAGAAGAACCCTACCCATGTTTGCTCACCTCTTGGTCAGTGAATATGTCTATGAAATTGAAAAATGAGAACAATCCAGACTGAAGGATCAGCTCCCCGGTGTTTTCAGAGCATTGTCCTGACAGGACCAAAAGTTTGTGTCTGGCAGTGTCAGAGATCATCAAACGCACCTAGAAAGGAGAAAAAAATATACTTTGTCTGTGCACTGATTTGTTAAACAGTAGATAAGAAGTTATATAAACGTGGAGAAAAGCACTTATGTGGTACCTATTTACTGCAGCTGCAGTCCCCCTCCTCAAAATAATTATATTAAAGCAAAAGGGAATAAAGAAGCTCAATACTTACGCATTTAGCTTAATGATAAATGCACTAGAAATATCACCAGCTTCACGTCACTTATTTCCATTAGCTAATTAGCTTAATTGTTCTCTTATTGTCTATTGTGCTATCATCACTCTATCTCGCTGTCCTTCACTATTTCTGATGTTCTTTTTTTCTACTTCAGCACCATCAGTTGCTCTGGGCGGCTGGCCAAGTCACTCCTGTTGTGCTCTGTGATATTATAAGTGCAGATTATGACTGCAAACAGGGGAGGGAGTGAAGGAAACAAGGAGAAGGCTCAATGACACAACAGAAAATAGTTTGTCATCTACATTCCTCTTATCTTTTTATTCTCCTTTAAGTTTAACAAAATCCAAAATCTGTGCTTGCTATTCCGGCAATAAAGAACGCATCAGCCCAGGTTCTTAGATTTCTTATTACACCCCCCACCCCCTATTTTTGGTTCTTAGTCAACATCAGCAAACACACCAGGCTGAATAATTACCTGCTCCAAGATTTAAATGTTTTGCAAATGCTGATAGGAGAATAATGGGATGAAGCTATAATTTCTAGTTGGAAAAATGTTTTACCTCGGTACTGACGGCTTCATCTGAAGGGTTGATGAGCACAACGGTCTCCAGGATATTACTTTTGTGGTGAAGAATTCTCTGGCCTGAAAAGAAGACAGAAAATAGATATAGTAAGATAAATTAATAAATATATACTCCTGCTATGAGTTATATATAAACCCTGCTGTGAATACAATTAGATAGAACCAGGAGGCATAATCAATCTACAGAGTAGCTGACCAACAGAAAACTGTTTTTATTATTTTTCTGTGCAAATTGTATCAGATACAGCCTCTCAGTAATGATGATATCCTACTTTAATGTATAAAAGATGCAATCAGAAAAGAAGAAAAGCATTTACTAATTAGCCAACGAAACCAGTTAGCTGATTATTCAAGGAAATAAATGGATTTATCATTTAATAATTGTAAAAATCAAATATTTTTTGTCCCTGTGCTTATTAATTTACAGCAAATTCATCAAAATTTGCTTGAATAATTAAAACCGCAACATTTCCCTCTCTGAAAACACGATCGTTGCACCTCACTTATTTCAATTAACAATTGACTTTGATTATTGTCAGTCAGTCAGTGCTGATGTACTTTATCATTTATTTGACAATTTTTTGCAAAAATACAGTGTTAAGTAAGCCAAACAACCAGCAGTGCAACACAAATCTGAATTGTTTCATGTCTACCCTGCTAACCTGAATTTCAGCCCGTGTAACCTACATAAAAAGATGGGAGCATACAGTATTCACCTTTTTCCCTTAATATTTTATCATTAGCATGATTATTGTCATCATAATAAGATAAAACTGATTACAAAGCTGTAATGAATCTCCACTCCTCTGGTTCTTATAAGGACACATCAGCGCTCTGCAAATTTATCAGACGCTGGCAGCTGCAGTGTGGCTATGTAAACGTTAATGGTGTCTTCAGAGTAAAGCGCTTCATTTTGAATCCTGCTCCTTGACATTAAAACTTGTTTTAAAGCTGAAATCCTCCTTCGTTAACCTTTGTTGTAAGAGACCAGTTTACCAGTCAGCTCATGTAAGTGACACAAGAATCTATTCATCTGTTCATTAATTTCCCTTTGATATGTGCGAATTCATCATAATAAAACCATCCTATTAATATTCATATATCAACAGCAATGACTGATTTTTCATGAAATATACATATTTTTATTACACATGTCTTATTGCCTTGTTCTTCACTGTTCATGCATTGTAGGAAATTTAAGTGGCCAGATATTTACATAAATTTGTTGTTTGTTTTAATCACACAATTCATTTAACACTGTAGATACATGTTTGCTATTAGCTGTTTACTGTTAGCTTGTCAGTTCTGCAACTGCTCCGTCACATTTTTTGTCTCCCCCACAAATACTTACATTGTGTTTTGTTATTTTATTTATCTATTTATTTATTTTTTGTAAGCTCTTGCAGCTTTTTTTTTCTATTTACGTTGTGCTTTATTCGACTTCTTTTGTTGCTGCAGCTTTCGCAAGTTACAGTGCGTTTGAACTCCCAGGGCCACCATAATGTGAAATAAGATGAAACATTTTCAATAAAAAAACTGAATTAAAATGAAAAGTCAAAATGAAATAAAAATGAAAAACTAATGAGAAATACAAAACTATAATAACCCTGAGTTATTTGTAACAGTGTTACAAACTAAAGACACAAAATAAAAATGATTATTAACATTACTGATTATTCTGCCAATTAGTTTCTGCCTGTAATAACTAATCACTGTCATATAGCTATTTTAAAATATCTATTTAAAAAAATGTTTATCAAATTTTCCCAAATATAAAGATGATGCTTTAAACTGGCTACTTTTATTCAACCAACAAATATTTACATACTGCAAGATTAAAGGACATGTTTCATCAGTTTTGTTCAGAAAAATTGAAATGTGTCCCAATTATTTGACGATTGCTGACTAGCCACTTTTCTTTTTTTACACTGCTACACAACTCCAGTCAGACTCGGCCTCTGTGAGATAACATACAGCACCGACATCGCTGGGTTATTATGTGCCTCACTCTAACACCCAGTAATGATTTGAACTCTGACAATGGCCACTAAAAATAGTTGAATCTGCAGCAGTTTGCGAAAGGTAACATTTTCCCTCTCGTGTGACAGAGTGATTAGACAGAAAACGAACAGTGTTGTGACAGGCCCATGATCAATCATCCTAGGTTTTGGATGATTGATTATGACTGTGACCCCACTGTGTGTGTGTGTGTGTGTGTGTGTGTGTGTGTGTGTGTGTGTGTGTGTGTGTGTGTGAGGGGGGTTTGGCTGTCCTTTGGTCCAGCTTCATTATTCATCCCTACATGTGAGGCTTCACTCAGTAAACCCCACAGACTCTTTGTTTCTCCTCACTGTCACCAACATCAAGCATCAACTGATATCAGAATCAGAATCAGAATCAGAATCGTGTTTATTGGCCGTGTATATGCACAGACACATACAAGGAATTTGGTTCCGGTAGATGGTGACTCTCAAGCACAGCATTGTATATCTCAACAACGTAAGCAGCACAATTCTCACACACACACACGCGCGCACACACGCACACACACACGCGCGCACACACACACGCGCGCGTGGATATATACAGCTACACATGCATACACATACATACACAAACCTACACAAGCTGTGTAAACCAACCATAAATAACCAATCTAAATCTTATATATATAAAATACAGGATGACAGGAATGAAATGAAGTGAAATGATATCAAACTACAAGACACAAATCTTATTTTTATTCATTTAAAACAAACAAACAAAAAATGTTTTTGCTATAATGCAAAGACCAAGGATGAGAATCTGCTTCGTGTAAAGTGCTTGGATACAGACTGTAAATTCAGAAGCATGGTGTTGAAGACTGAGTGTGGCTTGTCCCTGGAGACGCAATACTCCAGCAGCTATCTGACTGCTCGGCTGATTCCTCCATACATATTTCATATAGGAGCAGATTCTCATGAAGGAATGCACAGCCATTAACTCTACTGCTTCACCCCAGAGGGTTATCATGCCTTATAGAAAACACTCATTCACTGCTGTGTTTCCTACACAGCAAATGACTGCTGGGCTCTAACAATGTCTGGAGTTCAGTAAAAGCTGAAATAATGACTCGAGGTTTCGTTCCCTCCCAAGCATTTGTCAGTTCTGTTTTTGGGGGTCTGGATGGAAATAAAATAAAATAAAATAATGAATGCTTTGAGCATGATTGTAATTTTAAGATTTTGTCTAAATTCAATATCATGACAGAACGTTAAAATGACAAAAGGGTCATTGCTTTCATTTTTTTCCGTGCATATTAGATATTTTCCAACAGAATGTATTAAACATCTTAAATATGTGTCATTTTTTCCAAGTGAGCAGGCAATGAATGATCGTTTCTTTTATTTCTAGTGTTGGTACATTCACCCTTGAGATGCAAACAAGCTGTTGGGGATTTCTGTCAAAACGATGGGCCTCGTGAAAAACAGCTTTCCTTTGCACCTGCACTTTACCAGCACGTTGAAGATTCGTGTCTGTCTACTACAACCATCTTAAAACCCCCACTACTCAGGGGGTGGAAAAGCCTTCACTTAAACCCATTCTGAGCAGACAGTGGTCTAAAACCGATGACCGGTGCTCCTCTAAGAACAACTGTGGAAACACTTTTCAGTGATCTGTGAAGTGAGAGAACAATCAATCCCTAAAGTCTATTTTTAATTCTGCTCGTGCTGCTGTACACAAAGCCACGTCTGTAACCACTAATGCAACAGAGACGCATCTCTTTTGTCTTTGTCTCTCTTCGTGGGTTACGCCCTGCTTACTGGCCTTTTATGTGATGAAATAGAAAATACAGCACAGCAGTCCTCACAGCAAAAAACAAACTATCCATCACCATCACCGTGTGTCTGATTTAACTCATCAAAAAGTGACAGATTGCACACAGGAGCTTGTTTGACCCTGACAATTACTTTGATCGATATGAAAATCCTTAAAACCAAGTGCGGCTCTGTCTCAGCGGGAGGCGAGGTAATGTGACATGCATCGCTAAACATTCTCCTTCTGGCTGAACAGGAAGAGGACAACTGGTTGGTTTTGCCCTGTCTGCAACTGACTGAGCCAGACGGGAACATCAATGAGGATGGCACTCCACCAAAAATAGATCAGTGGAACAACTAAATTCAGTGCCTCCTTCCTTTTGCTTTAAAGCATATAAGGACAAGGACTGGATCTGCTCCTCTAGATCCTCAGTTTTGTGTGTGTCAGCAAGTGTATTTCATACCAAAACAGTGACGTCCAGCAGCAAAGACTGGGGCAGAATTTTTACTGTGACTTTTGGATTTGTCTCCAACCAAGCATATATAACATGTCTGGTAATGGAGCTAATGGCAATGACCCAGCTATTAACTCAAAAAGCAGTCGATCACCTGTGTCACCATATTGATTCTCACTGCCAGCATTCAGCTTTTAAAATCTTCATAGTCATTACTTTAGGAATTAGCCCATTCAATTGAATGACAAGCTGACAGATAATATGCAGTTATTATTATTATGTTTTTTCTATCGCAGTTCTTATAAATATTAGGGGATGTGTGACTTTTGAATGATGCAGGTGAATAAAACTGCTGATCTGCAGCTGGAGTCAGGAATGAAGAGAAAATAGACCATTAGGAATATTTTCTTCTCTGACAAATGAATAAAAGTCAACACAGTTTTTAAATATTATTGATCATAAATTGCAGTCTTGTCTTCAAGAATCTCATTAGTGAGGATTCTTCATGGATTTGCGGTTTAGACATGTCTTTTGAGGCTTCACTGCTGTCTGCACTGATGGCAGAGTGATGGGAAATATATAAGTAAACAGAAGTGTCATATGTCTATAAAGGAAAGGCAGGTAGTCTCCCATCTAGCCTGCTCTTCTTCCTCTCTTTTCCTTGTTACTGTGAGGTCCAGGCATCCTGTGCGCCACGTGATTGACGGTTCGTCGTTCATCAAGCAGACAGGTAATTGCATTTGCCCTCCTGAGCCAGATTTCACCCGCTGGTTTTCCTCTAAAGAATGATCTCTAGGCAATGAATGCACCACCCTACCAGCTAAATAGAAAACTCAAGAATGCAGCATATAAAGATGTTTCATTGATTTTTCTTTATTACGGCTAAAGGTAAGTCCCACTGAAAATCACCTAATAAGCTCAACTCACTAGACAGCCCTCCTGAGAACCGATGCTGATTCATTTCTGACAAGCTCGAGTTATAAGTCATATCAAGAAAGGTTTTAATTCAGGCACAGGGAGACCAGAAGGTCATGGTCATCTGCAATTGGGGCAGATCAACTGATCTCACTGTCAGCCCAACTCTACTGATGGAGCTATGGAGCTATGACTCCAATGGACAAATCTCATGTAAGAAGTGTATTTAAGCTGCTATAGCCTGTCCATAGTGTGCAAGTGCAAGCTGCTTGGCAACCCATTACCAATTCTGCTTCTAGCTGCTGCTCCTGATAATATATACCTTTCTGTGAAAAAGTATGGGGAGGTACCAGGTACATGCAGTCATACATCCCTCCAATTCAATTCAGTTTAATTTATATAGCAACAAATCACAACAACAGTTGCCTCAAGGCAATACAAAGCACTACAATTATACTAGAGAAAACCCCACCAATCAGATGAACCCCTATGAGCAAGCACATGGTGACAATAGGAAGTAAAAACTCCCTTTTAACAGGAAGAAAACCAGCCATGCCTGAGGTTGTTTGGGGGTGAGGGGAGAAAGGTACGACAAAATCCGTCCATCCTCCATCCTCTTAAGAGCTTCTCCCATTTGGGGTGTGGTGGGACTGGAGCCTATAGCAGAGTTCACTGGGTACAGCCTGCAGAGATCACTAGTCTTAGATCACTTAGCATGGGCTAACACAGAGACAGACACCTATGGACAATTTAGAATCACTGATTAACCTAGCATGCATGTCTTTGGACTCTGAGAGGAAGCCAGAGTACCTGGAGTGAATTCATGCAGGCTACGGGAGAACACACAAACCTCACACACAGTAGAAGGAACCCAACCAGCCAGCGGGTTCGAACCAGGAACCCTCTTGCTCTTGAAGCACCAGTACTAAACACAGTGCACCAGGTGACAGAAGTGATGTCATTATTATTTTTAAATAGTTTTATTTTGTAAATCTTTTTTTTAAATTTTTGTTTCATGAGGTAACAATACGACGATTCAAAAATGTAAAATATATATCTGTGAATTTAAAAAAAACATGACATTTTACATGAAACCCTACAAACCCGGCAAATTGTGCACTTCACATCAAGCAGCTGATATCAAAAATTTAAAAAGGTAAAAGAAAATGAGCTGCCAAAAGGAAAGAAATAGAATATGAGAAGATAAAATTATTGATTTTTTTTCCCTGCCAAGACATTGACTCTCAAAGTGTTCTCTTCATTCTCCTGCGTTTCTCTCTGTGTGACCTTGCTTATTTATCACCCCAATCTCTCTTCAGCCTGTTCTTACTCCATTATTTCCTCTCCTCCCACCACCCCACCCGCCTGTGTCATCGTCTTTCTTTAAAAGCCCTTTCTCTTACCCTCTTGCTCCCCGAGTCCTCCCTGTTCCCCTCCCTTCTTTATTTTCATGGACAGACACCGCCACTAGGGATTCTACATTGCTAATTACTCCCAAATCAACTGTGCATCTAGTTGCAAGGCAACAGGACACTGGAGGAAACAGCAAGAGTGGAGGATGGGAACATGGGATAAAAGGGAGTGCGAAGCTGGAGTGCTGTTAAATGTCATTCCAGATGAATCCTGCCTCTCAACCTACTGTATTTCATTTCTGAGATTTGATACAGGGATATTAATGCATTAGAATCGACCTACTGATTTAGTTTGCAGCCACATTTATCGGCCCGATCAATCTATTAAACATCTAACCACATATGAAGCTGGTCGTTTTCAATGTGGAGCAGAAGCTTTAACTGCTGGGGACTGTCAAGGCCACGCTGCCTACTGATAGACCACATGTCCTGCCACACTGAATGTGTTTAATCTTCATACAGACTCCCTCACTTTGCAAATGACACAAATGCAAAAGTAAGAAGAAAGAAAATGCTGAGAAGGTGTAGGTGGTAGGTAATAAAGCTTACATGTTTAGTATACCACAAGGAAGATATAGCAGACTTAGATGTAACGGTGGACACTGCTGAGAAACGCTATGAAACTGTAAATACTCAAGTACTGTACTTCATAACATTTTTCTGACAGGGGTAGATCATGGCGACTGTGATTAAAATAAAATAAAATAAAAAAGGGGGTATTCTATATAGTGATTGTTTTTACTTTTAATACATTAAATGTATTATTTCTCACATGACGGCAAAAGTGTATGTCTTTGGTTTCTGTTTACGACACAACGGAAGCTGTTAGAAAAATCTCAAGACATTAATCAGTGTGAAACTTTGTGGCATAAATTTCCAGTTTACCTCTGACATCTGCAGAGAAACGAGCCGAGTGTCTGGACACAAACAGCTTGAGTTCCTGGTCCAGGTTGCAGTCAATTAAGTTGGCGTCCCACGAGCGGATCCCTGCAACACAAGCACATGAGCACACACAAAACTGTGAAAAGTCACCTTCCCTCATGAATTCTCTTCCTAAAATTTACAGGAAAATCTTGGCACGAACAAGGATAGACTTTTAATTTGGCAAGAGGAATGAAATCTATAATAGGAAATATCTATATCCCTATTTCTGTTTGGCCACGGTGCCAGACGCAGGGACGACCTCTGTTGTGCTGACTCATTGTGGTGTCATCTTCTCTGTGATTTTGCAGAGCCAAGGCCTAATGAAGGCTTCCGTGAAGTTATTTAATAGCAGCAGTGAACCAGTGCTACTCTGAGGTGAACAACAGACGATGGGGTGAAAACACGTATTTTATCAACAGGGCCTAAACTTTAAAAAATAAATGAGAGCATAAGTTAAAATGAGAAACACTATTAAATAAGATTTTTTTTTTAATTCAAAGACACTATAAAGTGGACAGCATAAGTGTATGTGTTGAGCTTTTTTTCACCCAAGGTCAAGTGTAAACACACACACCCACACACACACACAGAAATGACTGTGGCCTCACCAGGTTCATCTCAAAAGTAAACTCTTTTTTTTTTTTTTAATTAAAAAAATATTATTTATTCATTTTTTGTTTGGTACATCTCCATACAGCATCAGCAGATTTAACCTTTAACAAAGAGCCACACCCACTCTGTGCTTTTACTCTGATAGTGCATGGAAAATCTAGAAGTGAGCAGGGTATAGACAATATGAACCCATCTTAATTTTACGCCCACGCAGATACTGCGCCATTGTACCCCCCTCCTTACAAACAGTGCACTGTGGCCAGTGAGGCAGGCCTCTACAGCAGCTGTAGCCTTTCTAAAAAACGCCCCGCTTCACTTTGAAGATGGGTCCTCCTGGCTTTCCGTAGGGACCGCAGTGCGGACCCAGCCACGCCCACAAGCCGGTGTGTGGGATGAGAGAGAAAGCTGGATGCAGGAGGGTAGTGATGGAGAAATATTCCCACGGGGATGAAGGGGGAAATTCGTTGATTGCAATTCAAGGAGCTGTAGCACTACTTTAGCAGTCTCGAAACCCAAACTGTCTCTGCCTCACGACACAAACCGAGAGAAAACTCTCGTTTCCTCCTTCAGGCCGTGAACTGTGACACAAAAGCCTGACGCACCTAGATAAAACCTCGCAAGCTGCTGCGAGAGACCCTCAGACACGCGATGCGCTTCACTGCACTGACGCACAATCCGAACTGGATGCTGAATCATTGCTCGTCAGCTTCATAACAGGACCGGGCCCACGTGTGTTGTAGCTGGCAACAATTGAACCCACTGATATTATGAGGTTGAAAAGAAATGATACAGAACTGCCCCTGAATGCGGTTGTTGGTGGGTAAAATACCCGAGGGCAAAGATGTAGTGACTATTTTCCTCTAGCTCACAGTGATGTTACTGGGAGGGGCTGACAGATAGCCCCACCGCAGTCTTCTTCGAACAGCTGCCCAACAAATAACACTCAGATTGTGTTCATTACTCGTTGACACGCGTAATTCCTCACCACCGCGCGCAAAGCCAAGCGCTGCAAATAACTACAGCTCCAAAAAAGAAGAAGAAGAAAAAAAGCCGCACAGATTATGTGATTTTATGCTGCCAAACTTCCAGTCTGTCCGTATCCGTTCCAGTTGTTTTGAACACGTCAAGTGGAGCTCTCTGGCCTACACCCCCTTTCACAAAGCCCCGTCTTACCTTTCTCTATGTCCGCAATGGCACACTTCAGATGCTCCTCCGTTACGATCTCCCCGATAACAACCAGCAGGTAGAATTTGCTGTCATTAAAGTGCTGCGAGGGGCTCGAGGATGTCAGCGACGCCCCGGTGTTGCTTTGGCCGCCTAAAGTCTCCATGTCTGCAGATTCTACCAGGGTTGCCATCCTCTCCTGCTGTCTGTCTTCTCTTTTTTTTACGCCCCCGCTCTCCTGCTGTCTCTCGTACGCGGATCCCAGCCTCCTCCCTTTATTCGCTGCAGAGCTTTGGAGTGGTCTCCAGACATGCAAGTGCAGCCTTGATAGGAGTGGCCCTTGCTTTTTATACCAGCAGACACAGTGTCACATTCGGTAACCAGGTAGAGACGAGGGCGCCGGAGTTTTTTTTCGCATACTCACTCCACAGCTGATGTCATCCGCAACGAATCAAACGCATCCGGAAGTCACTGAGATTTGATGCTTTTCATTGTTTTCATCGGAGCTGGACTCCTCACTACTTGTTACTCCTATTAAAAAAATACTTAGAGTACTAATTTTTCCCCCTCTGAGAGTGATTAATAGCTGTTAACGATTCAGTTTCTGATGCTGGGTTGTAGTAAACGAGTTGTAGTTCTGTTAGCGCAGTGAAAATCTTTATAGACCTTTCTGATGTGCTTTTTGAGATTCAATTTTTAAACAGACTTTTTACTTACTTTAAACTGAGATTTCAGCTTTTTATTTATTTAATTATCTTTTATTTAATTATCTTTTTTACATTGAAAAACTATGATATTCAAAGATAATGAATGCAAATTGCAAGGACTGTACTCAAAGATTGGGGCAGAAAACTCCTGAGAGTTTGACTGAAGCCATGGTATCCATCCATCCATCCATCCATCCATCCTCCATCCATTTTAATAACCACTTATTCGCTTTTTGATTGCTGGGGGGACTGTCACTGGGTGAGAGGTGTGGTACATGCCAACAGGTCGCCAGTCTGTTGCAGGGCTAAGTAATATATGTCCAGACACATCAAATCACTTTAAACTAACAAAGTGTTCGGCTTCTAATCCTAAAAGTATCCTTTATACATCTGATCACGGTCCCTCTTTGATCTCCTGTAGAGTCTAATAAAAAATTTCAAGGGAGTCTCTGGGGGAAAATTCATTGATTCTTGGAATCTTACATCTCACAAAACACAAGTCTTCATGTGAAAGGAGTATCAGATATTAGGGTGGGTTAACTCGGAAAACTACAAACAGAAAGCAAATGAAAAGAGTTGAGATCACAGGATTCCAGTCTGTTGTATTTTCTTTGCAAGGAAGTGTGTGTGCCTGTGTGTGTGTCTGTGTGTGTGTCTGTGTGTGTATGGTGTGTCTAGTTCTGTCTTTTAATATGAACATAAAAGATGCTCAGTTTTCCCAGGAGAATTTTCCTACTTGATAAACTTTGGCCTCTGTGAAGGCAAACAACTTTAAAACTACGTTTGAGCATTGCAAGAAAAAAGGTGGCACAAATATGACAGCGACAGAAAGGGAAGTGTAGACAAAAAAAACGAGTCAGAAAGATACACATCTACATGTGCACAGAAATCCTGACTTTCATTCTGGATTTCCCTCTGGCAGGCGTAATGGGGCCACTGCAGGTGTGTTATTGACTTAAAAATGCTTCCAGGAGCAGGAATCCACTCAGCACCTCCTGGATGTGAATATTTCAGAGGCTTTGTGGTGTGGTGGGTTGGGTTTGGTTCTATTCTCCAAAGGCCATTGGAGGTCATATCAAACATTAATCATACACAGCTGGGAAAGAAGGATGCCATTAAAAATACAACAGGGTGCCCCCAGAAGTCTCCCAGATACAGACAAGGACGAAATGGATGTGTGTGTGTGTGTGTGTGTCTGAGTGTATCTGTTTGTGTGGACTGAGGGGGATGGTGATGAACAGAGATCCAATGGCGATTTGATAGACAGGAATGTATGAGTGTGTGTGTGTGTGTGTGTGTGTGTGTGTGTGTGTGTATTTGTGTATGGACAAGCCATTTAAAAATGAACATTGAAAGATTTGAATAATTCAAAACCCAAACGCTCACATGAGTCATACAAAACACCGAGCCCCATGATGTTCCATGTTACTTAAAAAAATAACGAAAGTAGTGAAAATAAGCTGTTTAATTCACTGGAAACCAAAGAAATGTATTCTGGAAAGGAACAAAATATGCATACAGTGGCTATCAGACAACAGAGGGTGGGGTAGGTTTTGTCAAACTTACCAGCATACCAGCCCTTTATACATTGCATGTTTCTTTCATATTGTTACTTATCTGGTTTTGAACCTTGGTCTGTTAAATGTTACATAACTTTGTATCTTTTTAAAACAAGTCACCTGCTTAATCAGAATCAGAATACTTTATTAATCCCTAAGGAAATTATGTGGTCACAGTGGCTCCAAGACAATAAGAACAATAACAGACTGAAATCAATTAAATAATACAATATATTACAAAGTTGCAAAATTTAATTTGCTCTAACATAAAAAATAGCTCAATTATAAATATCCAGAATATTGCAAAGATAAGATATAAATGACTGTTTTTCTCTAAACTGTAAAACTTTGTTATTTGCTATTTTCACTGTAGAGCATGTGCAAAAGGGTGTAGCTATTTCACTCACAGGCAGGAAAGATTTCCTGTGTCGTTCAGTGGTGCATTTGTGTAATCTCAGTGTCTCACTGAACGTGCTCCTGTGACCGGCCAGCACGTCATGGAGTGGGTGGCAGGTGTTGTCCAGCATTGTCCTTATCTTGGACAACATCTGCTTTTCTGACACCACCTTAAGGGAGTCCAGCTCCATCCCCACAACATTACTGGCCTTGTGGATCAGTTTATTGAGTCTGTTGGCATCTGCGACCCTCAGCCTGCTGCCCCAGCATGCAACAGCATAGAGGATGCCACTGGCCATAACAGACTCAATCGAAAATCCTGAGCATTGTCCGATAGATGTAAAAAGACCTCAGTCACCTCAGAAAATAGAGACGACTCTGGCCCTTCCTGTAGACTGCAGTGGTGTTTTTAATCCAGTCCAGTTTACCATCTCTGTTTACTCTGAGGTATTTATAGTCCTCCAGAATGTTGAAACAAGGGTCACAGGTTTCCTGGTCCAGAGCTGCCTTTGTTCCGTGGCATTGCTTTGAAAATTCACATATCAGTGTGTGGCAAAGTGTTGCTTGCCACCAGAGATGGATCCGATTACTTTTTCCAAGTAACGAGTAAAGTACGGGATTACTATTGCAAAAAAAGTAATTAGATTACTGTTACTTTCCAGTATCGCGCTGCGTTACTGCGTTACTAAACTGTGATTTTGTTTGTGAGAGAGTCTCATGACAATGACGTACGAGCGTGTGACGTTCGTGGTAACAGACGTGTGTAGATCAACAATGAATAATATATAGCGTGCAGGAGAGAGTACGAGCATGCAGTGGTTAAAGCGTGGTATTGACCTTACTTTGAGTTTGATTCTGTAAAAAGTGACAAAAACATTAGCGTCTGCTGTACACTGCATGGGAAGAAAACTTCTCTTTACAGCGAAAAAAACCCCTAAACGTCTGAGCAAGTACCTAGCACGCTGCCACGGGAATGTGAAATTCACAGAGAAACTCCCGGATCCCTCCACTGACATGACCGCTGCGGCACCGGGCAAACCTCCACTCCTGCTAAACAGGTGAAAATAGATTTAAGACAGCAGGACTCAGTGCCGCTGAGTCTTTGATTTTACTTATTTTCTGCTGTGTTTTACTTGCATCTATTTGAAAGAGTGAGTGTAAACACAAAACATTATTTTATTTTATATGCTGGAATATGCAGAAAATAGGTTTAAATGTTAAACAAATTTCTTCAATTCAAAGACAGTTGCACATAATTAAATTTTTGCTTGATGCAAAGTGCATAAAATTAAAAGATTAAAACTAATAAAAACATTTTTAGAAAATAGACTTTTTCATTTGATTGCATTTTATATGATGGATTATGCAGAAAAAGTAGAATTGGGCTGAAAGGTCTATTGCTTTATTACATATTCAGTATCATGTTTTTAAAAAGTAACTAAGTAACTAATTACTTTTGAAAATAAGTAATCAGTAAAGTAACAGGATTACTTTTTTTGGAGTAGTAATCACTAATTAGTTACCAATGACGTTTTTTCAAGAAAGTTGACCAACACTGCTTGCCACATCTCTTTCCACTGACAAATGCTGCAAATTGGCTTTAAGCAGCAGAGTAAAGCTGCTAACACAACTTCGGCTCTTTGCAAGCTTTTGCCCAAGGGCACCTGCTTAGCTAGCCAGACAGCATACTAATGCTAAGCTAGCTAGCTAAGCTAGTGTAAGCTGAGAGAATGCTGAAGCCAGCATTATAGAGTAACATGAAAGTAATCTAATGAGTAGTAAAATGAATTACCTTATCTTTCATGTAGTAAAGTAGCGCACTACATTACTTTAAAGAAAACTGAATTGGGTATATGTTTAAAAAAGCAACAACTTAAAAATACACATAGAGCGTACCCCAGAGTTTTTAAATAAAATTCATCTTCAGATTTCTCCTCTTTCTGTAAAGTGCAAAATGGATGTGGGGACTTACTACCGCTGCATATTGCAATGTCCTTTAATTAACTCTGTCTTCTGTACAAATGCTTTTGTTATGTAAACTTTTACATTTAGTGAGGCATTGTGTACTGTTTCAATGGATTCAGAGACGGCCCCCCACTGTTACACAATGGTACAGAGAAACGTTCAAGGTGTTGCCAATGGAGCGCATCTGTCTCCATACTGTCCTTTTTCTTTTAAGCTGCTTTTAAGCATGGTTCGTAGCAATCTTCCTTCCAACACAGTTTGTTTTGATTCGTGGCCTTCAAAAATGGCGCCGTGCTCCCACAATACATTGCGCCGTTACGTCAATTCCAAAGCCCTATTATAAAGGGCAGTTGTGATGCATTCTATAGGATATGGCGGCCTTTGCTTGATCACCTACCTTGTGACCTTGCCGTGCTATTACATATAGGCGGGATCACATTTTCTTTTTAAACATAATAATTAATGTCTGTATTCGCCTTTTTTTTCTCTCCCTGGACT
Organism: Etia nguti; assembly: GCA_015106755.1. NCBI lineage: Eukaryota > Metazoa > Chordata > Actinopteri > Cichliformes > Cichlidae > Etia > Etia nguti. The sequence continues at coordinate 19,429 of VUQG01004983.1, read as the reverse complement.
TTAAATGTAGAACACTGTACATATTTTGACCCAGACATGTAGATTTGTAACTCATGTACCTGTATTTGGGTTTTTTTCTTTCTCTTCTTCCTGTTTGTATTTGGCTGTGCTGATTTGTTACTGTTTGTATTATTTCCAAAAAATCAATAAATCATTGTTAAAAAAATAAAATAAAATACACATTGAAAAAATGTGTGCCAGAAGCAAATATTTCTAGCACTGTTACACAAAGAAATGAATAGGAAGCGAAATCTGTTCTGACTGAATTAAATTCCAAGTTCAGATTGTTCATATTCAAATACAAAGTAAATAAAATAGACTGAAAAAAGTCACCATTAAATCTTGCAAAGCTTTCTTCACTGTTAAAACACTGTAATAGCCCTATGTTTGGTGATGAAACACAGAAGAATTTCCCTCTAGCAATGGTACCTTAATGTAAATGTAAGGCTTGAAACACAGAGAAAATATGGCTAAATGTAATTCATGGTTTTAAAAATTAATTACTCAGTTAAAATTGTCATGTCCTTTATTTGGCACCCCTTTTTTTGTCAGTTTCTCTGTCTCTGAAGTGATATATAGAGTCTGGTGGGTTACATTTATCAATATTACAGTTTGACAGCAATGCAGCCAGGCCGGTAAAATCATAATTATCATTTCGTTTTGTTTTCATTATAGTGTTTACTATGTTCTCTACTTTGTTAACTTACAAAGCTGTTAAATTCTTCTGAGCAGGATGTCTTAAATTTTGATGACAGTGTGCGATTTAGGGAGGGAATTCTTTTATTGAGAGCTGCACGGAAAAATCCAAAATCCAGTACTTTTAGTTAGTTTTTATAATCTGTTTAGATAGTTTATGTCACAGCACCCTTTTTGATTAAAAAAAAAAGTAACCTCGGCTTCATTATGCTTTACCTGAATAAAACAGAACCTTCATTAATATTTTTGTAGCACTTGCTTTCACTCCAGATAAACTTAGTTTATGTAAGAAACAAATGAAATTATATATAGATTGAAAATACATTTAAAACATCGTTATAAGATCTCTTCAAGAGGTTTTTCATTTTCAAGATTTCTTGGCATTGGGACTGCCATCTGTCCTCCGCCATCTGGGGCCACAATTAAGACATTAATAGATTGTGTGTGTGTGGGTAAAACATCTTTTCAGTGGCTGCAGTCGCTGGCTCCTCCTGTGCAGAGTTGGCACCAAATGCTCACAATGGCACATATGTGGATGGGAGGTTTTTATTACAACATTAATATTAATATTGATTCTCATTACTAGTTTAGGTTATTTTACAAGTCCTCTAAAATCACTGCACAACATTTGCACAGTAAACAGTTGCAAATGAGCACAGATCATTTGTGCGTCCCCCTAAGTCATGTTGCCAAGGCCCCTGCGGTGATGTAGCCAGCAGGCGTTGTGTGTTTGTCAAGAACAAAACTGTTCACCTTGAGAAAGGTCAGAATGCAATGCTTGTTTATGGAGAAGTGTTGGAACTGCAAAGGTTAATTCTCATTGCAAATTCATGCAAAAATCAATTATATCTTATTCCATAAATGAATGCAGAACTTTCTGTAAAGTAACTAGATCCTCAGTTACTGTATGTGTTCAAAGGGAAAAAGCACATAAAATGCATTTTCTGCAGACTACACTGCATTAATAATGAAAATAGGTCTTCCAGTAAACAGGTGCACAGACCACACTCCATCACTGAGGAGTCCCTCACTCCATGCCTGGTGTGTCTGTGGCATTTCTCTGGGCTAGTCTACACCCTGCTGAGCTGACAACACCAGTGTATCACAGAGGCCTCTGTGTGTGTGTACACGCAATTGAACGAGGCAGTGGTGTGATGAGTGAGAGTTTTAATCAATGAAGTTTACATGAGTGCAATGAATCTCTAAAGCACACATATAATATCCACTATACAAGAGCTCTGATTTCCATCTCACTGACTGTCACATGTGATCATGTTCAGCACTATGTGCAGGAATTTAGAAAATGCCAATCATAAAATAATCAGTCTGACCTGTTTTTATGGACATGCCTCACAAAGGCAAGCCAGTAACTGTGATTTGTGTGTGTCTGTGTGGGTGTGTCTGCGTGGACCCACCAAACCCTGTTGTGTCTGCTCTGGATAACACTGCTGTACTGCCTGAGCTGAAATATCGCATTTACAAGAGGATCTTATAGCACTGGGCGTTTATCACAGCATAGAAATAGGTTAGATTTCCGCCTGATAATTGCAACATTGTCTTATTTGCATTTCCAACCAAAATCTAACTAAATGTCAGATTTTGTTAGTCATTAGACCGTAAAAGTGACATTTATCCTTTTATTTCATACATAGAGCTGACCAAGTGTTTTATCAGACCAGATATCATGCACCATTCCATCCTATAGCCATCAATACTCATTATTTTGCATGTGCTTACAGTCACATAACACAGCAACAGTATTGAATGTCAGTGACAGGCCAGTATTGAATGCAGCAACACATGTGTTGTGCTCAACATTTGAACAAAAAAAAAAAGAAAAGAGGAAAAAAATCCTGCTGTCTTTCAGTAAACTGATTGCATCTAAATTTTCCATGTAGTTCTGTTTCATAAGTACACTGTAAAACATAAATATTATTTAATGCATTTTACTCAAAATTAATGTTTTTAAAAAATTATATCAAGCTAGATAGATTACTGGTCTCATACCCGTTAGCTATTGTCACTGATGCACCTTGGACTACATCTCTTAACTGGTAAGCTTAATCTGGTACTCGTGTCCTGACTCATCTGCTGGTAAAACAGCAAGGACTGAACTCCCTCTGCCTTTTGCAGCTTTTTCATGCCTTTCATTGTCATCATCCTTTTCTGTTTATGATTGATCTTCTTATATCCATTTAGTTACCACCAAGTCCCGCAAGTGAGCCAAGCAGATTCTTGCACACATGCAGATGTGGAAAGTTTAATACTGGGTCTTTTCGTTTCTCTTGCAGCATTCAAAATGTATGCGGCAAGCAGTGTGAAGTAACCAAAGTCCTCACAGGCAGATCTGCTGCTTGAATGACACCCAGAGGACCCAAGTAGCTGAATGTAATGCAAACGTTGCGCTTCCAGTCAGTGACATGATGTTATTTTCAAAGGCTTTAGCGACTTATGGGAATGGTAGTTGATTAGATCTGGGGCAAATTATTAATATTTAGACTTTATTCTTGACATCGAGTTCATGCTGTAGCCCTGGATGCATATTTATAACAGCATTAGCAACTAGTCTATTTATTACCATATGTGCAGAAATTCATATTTGGCAGAGGATGAGTCACATGACTTTGCTGATTAATGAACTATTTCTCTAGAAGACATGCCCCACTTCAGAAGCTGAAAGTTCACACACCACACCTGACAGTTTTATTTAATCTATATCAAAAATATAAAGATTGATCACCGAGTTTTGAAGAATTGTATTCGTTCAAGTTAGTTTAATTCAATATATTCCACTTGGTCATTAACATCCGGGGCCCAGGGCAGAACCGCTGCTCTATGACCACCAGCAAATCCAGCCACTGCAAAGTCAAGAGCTTCCCGCCACTTTACAAAGTGAACTCCTGTCAGGGATGAAAGGAGAGGTCTTACTGGCTGCACCAAGGTATAGGAATGGCTTTGTGGTATTAATCTAGAGAGGCACATTACAGATTTAAGGAGCCAAGTGAGACTAAAGTTTCACAAACTAAAAACTGAAAATAAAATATTAAATTAAAAAGTTGTTCATAACACTGGATTAAAAACCTTCAACAGCATAAGAACAGGAATTTCATTAAGTCTGTTCTTAATATGAATCGTAGATCTAGCTGTTCATTATCCTGTAGATGAAAGAGTAGGAAGTTTGTCAAAATTTGATCGACGGCTCCCTCTTGTGGCGATACACCTGAATAAAAGCAAGAAATTCAGTTCATGTTGCACTGGAGAATTTTAGTCCCGTTTCTAGTGCCGCTTGTTTTACAGGAACCCAGCTATAGATGTTACCTCAATTCAATTCAGTTCAGTTTTATTTATAAAGCACCAAAATAAAACAACAGTCACCCCAAAGTGCTTTATATTATAAAGCAAAGATCCTACAACAATATAGAGAAAATCCCAATTAGACAAACCCCTGTGAGGAAGCACTTGTGGCAGTGGGAAGGAAAAACTCTGTTTTAACAGGAAGAAAGGTAGAACCAGGCTCAGGGTGAGTGGATATTCTCTTTAGCACAGATATTATTAAATAAATATTAAAATCATACCTCAGGTATTTGGGGGCCCATTCTTGTGGCAGGAGAAGACAAGAAACTTTAGTGTTTATTTTTTAGTTATCAAGTAAAGTTTCCAAAATACAAAAGTATAATTCATGTTTAAGTTGCACATTAGTGTCTTGAAAGGTTGAAGTAGAGCCAGATTTAGGTACTTGAGCATGTTATTTAATTACATTATACTTCTGGTTCAAAGCAGTGGTCAAAGTAGCCCTGTCCCAATTTTTGTTTATTGTTTAAATCATAGCCTATCATATAGAAAGCTGATTATTTAAAGACAGGTTTACAAAACACATACATGAGAGCAGCACACAATTGTTGCAGATTAAGTACAGTGAACACAGTGTCATGTTCAAGAAACCAGTTTCAGATGATTTAAGCTTTGTCACATGGTGCTTTATCCTGCTGAAAACAGCCATTAGGCGATCTGTATACTATGGTCATACAGGGATGGATATGGTCAGCAACAATACCCATATATGGTATATATTTGCTTAGTTGATACCTGTAAACTGTGCTAAGAAAATATTCCCCACACTTTTACACCATCACCTGCAGCAGCAGCAGTCTGAACCATTGATTTAAGGTTGGATGAAGCCATGCTTTTGTGTTTTTCCATATAAAATTCTACCACTTGAATGTCACAGCAGAAATTGAGACACATCAAGCCATCAACATTTTTCCAGTTGTCTAATTTCACAGTTTTGCCTCAGTCCTTATGAATTGACATGTTGTGCATTGACAGAAGCTTTTCTGCATACCTTGGTTGTTTTTTGCTTTCCTCCTTTTGAAAACTTTAGTTTGAAGAATGCAACATAGAGCAGGACATCACATGAATTAGGATACTTAGAGAGAGATGTCCAGAATCAATAGAGTCGGGAGGGAAAAACTACCACTAATAATAATACTGATAATAATTATTATTATTTTTATTATTAACCTCAAACTTATACGGAATAACCAATATTCTCCAAGTCAGCAGCACTGATATGATGGAGAGCCATATGAGCTATTGACTTTACCTAGAGCGTAGCTCTCCCAGGTCAACCGTAAGGTCTATTTTTGGAGATTAAGTATCGGAATTTCAGGAGCGGGACCACACCTCCAAACACGCTCCTTCCGGTTCTCATCTATATAGGTTCCCCCAGTTCTACAAGCTGTTCATTCTCATTTACGTGCCCCACCCTCCCTGCTCGTTTCAATTCTTTAACCTCTTCACTTCTATTTAGTACATGGAGATCTGCCAGACCTGGGAGCTGCTGCCAGACCCCTTCGAGGCCTTCCCCAAACCGCAGCTCAATTCATGTCCAAGCCATTCACCTTTACCTACTAAAACGCTGTCAAACCTAAAATGAGGACGTGGGCCCAGCTAGTGAATACTCTTTTATTATTTATGTTACGCCTCGTTTGGGAGTCATTACCGGTGTTGTAGGACTCTGAGTGGCCTCCAGACCTGACTGGACTGGGCCAAGACCCAAGGGAGAGGGCCTATTTATGAGTGGGTTGTTGGTCATGTTAAACTAAATTTAGTGTGTTTCTGCATACTTTGGTTGAAATGTTGGGTTGTTTGAGTTACTGTTGCTTTCCTATCAGCCTCAAGCAGTCTGGTCATCCTCCTCTGACCTCTGGCATCAACAAAACATTTTTGCCCATATTTTCTCTTTTTCAGACAAATATCTGTAAAACCCAGAGATGGTGGCGTGGGAAAATCCCAGAAAATCATCATTTCTGAAATACTCAGACCAGCCTGTGTGACCAGCCTGTTTGACACCACTAACCATAATTTCATAGTTACTAAAAGACGTCAGCTGACACAAACACCATCTCACTGCAAACACCTGGACCCTGAGCTGACCTGTGAATGAACTGCACACTAAGGATATATTATTATTCCTCCAACCTCACAAAGTGCAAGCCGTTATTAAACTTCTGTGAGCACGGTATGACTAAACCTTCACAGGTAAAAGAGCTTCCTGCTGTCCTGTCACAGGAAAACATTTCACTGTGGCTCACAAAAGCACAGCTCGCTATCTCGAAGCTTTATCTCTCTGAGTCAACATTCCGTTACAGAGTTGACCTCACAAAACCTCAGTCATTATGACACGCGCTTCCTCTCTGATTCCTCCTTAAACCATGCAAACTTGTCATTACCTGAAATCAACAAACAAAGCGGAGGTTTTGGCAGTGACCTCCCCGTGAGTTACAGAACTCACTGGAGCACAGTCTGTGAGGTCTTTTCAGACTTTTATCACGAGCCAAATGTGTGTCGGCTCTTTTCTTGCAGGGACAACTCAGAGGAGGCAAAACTGCAAAACGAGTCTGAACTTCTGTGGCGCTCTGCACTGTGTCATTAAAGTACAACCAGAGGGTGGAGCTGTGGAGTCACAACACATAAACACCTGCAGAAGCAAAGAAACTACTGTGTCCTTCATGGGGATGTTAATGTGTGCGTGCATGTGTGTGTCATTCCCAAACCACACACTTATGGTATCTGTGAGAAATCCCGTTTTTCCTGTTAAATGCTTACAGTGCCCAAGTGCTTACCGCAACTACAAGTGTGTGGAAGACTCAGACATGTTTTATTAATAAGGACATGGTGTGATTTAATGGAGGAAACACTCTAAGGATTATGCAGTGTTATACAATCAAATGTAAGCACGTTCAGAAACATTCACCAAACAAACATCATTCAGTGTCCATATTGTTCAGTCCATATTCGTCTCATCAGTTGAGGTAAATGGATTTATAAGCATTGATAAGCATCGCTGTAGATTCTGTCATGACTTTTGTAGATAACAATTGAATCCTTCTGTTACACCTCAAAAAAGTAGTGGTACACAGCGGGTTTTAATGATCAACTTGGCTAAGTGCAATTAAGTTCCAATAGCATCCAATAATGCTTTAAGTTCAAACTCAGAATTTGGATGCACCAAATTGCGGGTCAGGTTCCATGCAGGCCTTTTGTTGCTTGTTTAATTTTCCTTTGTTATTCATTCTCTCTTTTGTCCCGGGGAAGCCAAAGTCTGAAGCCACCCCTCGTTTCTTTATATTTGTCTTCCAAGGAGCCAGACTTAAGCAATAGTTCCTGGAAATCTTTCAAGTATTTGTTTCGACATTGGCTGCTTTTTCCACTTATTTTCAGTCCAGTTTTTGCACCTGACCATTTTCAGAGGAATCTTCTTTTTTTTTTTTTTGTTTAGCCACGTAACACTGACCTGTGAATCATTCAAGGATAAAAAGGCACCTAACTCATGGGACAAAACGGACAACTTCGAATTTTTAATTTTCCCTATGTTTGACAAACAAACATACAATAGTAATTTTGCACCAACAAGGTGGTTCATAAAAGAACTCTTAGCTAAAAAATTAGGCATATTTTCAGTTGCAGGGTATCTCAGGGTGTCCTTAAAAATATCTGAGGAAACTGAACAAGTGGGGAACAAAAGAAGAAGTGAAGGCTGAAAAACTATCTACAGCAGATGTTTATTACTGAATATAATCTTTAATTATTTTGTACCCTGCCTCTAGCCGTAAAACAGCTGGGACAGGCTCCAGTGACCCTGACAAGGATAAGCGGAAGTGGATGGATGGATTTAATATATTTATATTTTTTTATTAAAGAAACCATATAAAATTATGCATTACACCCTACACCACACGCTATGCGTATAACTAAGTTCTCACTGTCTATCCAAAGGAAACATATTATGCCTGTTTTCAGTTTTATACTTTAAGACTGCACTATTATGTTTGAATAATCTAAAGTAAATTAAAAAATTTTAGCTTTTAGGGCATTTCTGATTTGTAAGCTTTGGGAAAGGTTGCTGACGGCTGATGTGCACTATTGGAAATGACAGCTTCTCAAATTCATCCACATATTATTTAAAACTTGGGTTACATTTAATATGAACATCCAACATTGTAAGCCGTAAGAAAGCAGAAAATAAGGAAAAATGTGACATGTCTCCTTAAACTTTCAGCTAATTGTGTGGGCGATTAAGCCATGTTGGACGATTAAATACAATTGTATGTTTTCTTTGAATTCTGAGTGTTTCCATTTCAACAAACCCATTAAGGTAACACTGGGTAACATCAAATCCGCCAACACCATTAAGTGGAAATACTTGGCACCCACTGCACAATACTGCACATGGGATCCCCCTTCCCGAAACTCAGCTTAGCGATGACTGTAATCAATGTCACAGTTTTCTGAAGCAACAATACATCAAATTATAGAAAATATGCAGAACTTTGAAGCCCATATATGCAGAAAAATAGCCACTTTCCCATGAATAAGTGTAGATGGAGGCAACTGATAAATCTTTTACTATGAACTTTGCCACGTAATAACCAGCAATAAATGACATTTTTCAAAATTTAGGAATAAAAACCTACACATCAAGGAATTTCCTTCGATACTCAGTGGCTTTTCTTCTCTCAACAGAGTTCAACAGCTTTGTGCATTCTGAGCCTCACTTCTTTAATGTTGTAACATCTCGTTCTGTGCTGATCGGAGCAGCAAGAAACTACTGCATGTCCATACTGTGCTGTTCTCTGTTCCGATGGTCTTTTCCCTGCTTCTTGTCAGTTTGAAAGCCCAGCCGAATCTTATCCGACTCCTCGGCTGTATGCTATCCATCAGGGGACTGACGGATGTTGATCCAAAGCTTTGACACTTACCCTGCACACTCACACTCCATTCCTTTCCATTCCTTTGTAGTAAAACAATCGTTTTAATGGACCTGTCTGTTGTTTTCTTTCCACACTGCACAGCTTTTAGAAGGCCATCAAATGCTAAAGGCCATCAAAACACACCTTTTTATTTTACTTTCCGCTAATCCCACTCTGCTTGATATGCTGTAGTGTGTGAGGAAGCTGTAAATGGAGCATTTATTAAGTGAACTTAGTTTTATTTTGGTTGGTTTAATTTTGTGGTTATTTTATGGGCTACTTTTGTGGTGCTTTGTTATATTGAGTGATTAAAAAAAAAAAAAAAATGCTGTTTCCATCCACTTATATACAGGCCTACTTACTAAGACTTTCTATATTTCTTCTTGGTTGAAAAATAGAAATCATTCCCAATCTTGTGTGTAGATGCTAATCTTTGTTTTAGCATTAATTTAATTCAGTGTTACATTATTATTATACTCAGATTGGTGACCTGTCCAGGGTGTACTCCGCATGTCGCCCTATGGTAGCTGGGATATGGATGGATGGATTATTATTATATAACCACACTTAGGTCCATATGTATTTGGACAATGATGCTTTTTTTTTTTTTTTTTTTTATTTTACCTTGTAGAGG
>VUQG01004981.1:43427-59950 GCA_015106755.1 Etia nguti | reverse complement strand
AACCCCCCCCCCCCCCCCCGGTCTGCCTGTGTTGTGCTTTTGTCAGTGTTGTCTTGTTGGGCTGAGCTGGGACATCAGGCTCTCTGAGCCCCTCTAGGCAGTGGAGCTAAACTAAATCATCACTGAAACTAATCTAAAAGTCTTAAAATGAGAAGGCCTGGCATTTTATCATGTTTTTGTCTCTATTTTAATGATTTTAAAGAGTTTTCTGTCCATGACTGACCTATAAGTGGACTAAAGTTTCCAGTTGTACTGAGTGTGCAGCTTTACAGTGCTCATTTTAACAATTTCAGTTCAGCTCTCTATAATTTATGGCTTTTAAACCTTCAAATAACAAGTGCTGTTATGCAGCATGGCGTGGGCATACACAACAGTTTGTCACAGTCTAAGTTCTTTGATGTCTTTGATTAATGTGGCTGTCCTGTGAATTACCAATAGTATGCATTTCTATGGATGCACTACTTAGTACATTCACATTACTACTTGAGAACTGGCTGGAGATATGTTACCATGGTAACCCAACCTTGTTTAAGATGAACCAAGTAAAGATTAAGAAAATTTTTAAAAGTATATTACGCCTAGCAAAGTGAAACCATATATTTAAACACTTCAAAGGAAGAGCTACTGACTTAGATCTCAGCTGCCTTAATCTCTGTCTAGCAATTTCTTTTATGTACTACTGCATTGCATTGTGGGATATTTATGCTGGTGTAATGGCTGGCATACATCTGGCCCATTTATATGATGCACCTAAATGGTCATTAACAATTAAAGTGCATTGTCCCATGTCAATAAAATACACATACTTACTAGGAACTCCTACTGCTCCCTGATCATATCTGGTACTTTTTCCTCCCCATTTACAGTTATTAGAGTGTAACACAGATGATTTTTAGCTTAAAGTGGAGATTGGCCTATACATGAACAAAAGTACTGAGATGGCATCTGATGCCCTGCCCTGACTGCACATGGTAAGAGACTGAATCTCTCTGAATTCTCCAGAAAGTCATACTAGGGCTGTGCCACATCATACCATCCATGATAGTACAGGCAGAAAATTTTAAAGTGGCAAAAAGTGTCATATTGCAATATCGATAATATATATAAACATGTAAAGTGCTTATGTTATCTGGTGCACACAACAATCAGACAAGGCCAGATCCTGTTTTTGACAGCAAGAGCTGTACTAGAGCAGATGACTATTTAGTATCTACAAAACTATTCTCGCTAAACGTGGAAACAACAAATTTGTTTCACCACTCAATGCAAAAGAAAAACAGTCATGTAGAACTAGGCTATGAAGGTGTCCGAGGAGATGGTAGCAGCTGCTGATGTGCAACCAAAAGTAAACAAATGACTCAACCGAGCATCGCCAGAGTGCTGGCTAAGTGCACTCCATAGAACAGGAAGAGCAAACGGTGGAGGGAAATTACTGCTGGGGTTGCATTGGGGAAAAGGATGGCTTTGAGCAGCTGGTTAAACAGAGAAAAATATCAGGTAGAAAATATTTTTTAATTTTAGCTTTAATATGTGACTATATTGTGCTCACTGCCCTACTGGTGCACTACAATGCTACTGCTGGCACACTGTTTCAGCAGATTCACACTTTGAATCACGTAGTCTGTCGTGACAGCGGCTCATTTCAAAAGAACGATTTTGTTTGCAGTAATAAATGTTGCTGCCTGCAAGCTGTAAACATCAATAAAACCATCGTCAGAAATATCATTATTGCAAACTTCCTTGAAAAATGATGATATAACTGTTGGGCTATATCGCCCACCTCTGAGCTCATATTTGGTTGGATTAGTAAAATGTCTCTATGAATACTTTTATAGATTAAAATTTAAATCATGTTATGATAAACGTGCAGGAAAAAAAATCTCAGGTTAGACTGTGAAGTTCAAGGAGTTATGAAATAGGTACTCAAATAATGCATTCATTCATTATTTTACACTACACATTTTAAGCTTTTTATCTACCTCGCATCAACAGCCAGCTCAGGATCACCAATTAACCTAACAGACATGTCTTTGGACTGTGGGAGGAAATGTGAGTACCAGGAGGAAAACCAAACAGGCACAGACTGAACATGCAAACTTGATTCCAGAACCAGAAACTTCTTGCTGTGAGGCTGAAGTGCACCACTGCGCCACCAATATTATATATATATTTTTTAAAAACATGGAGGCAATTATTGTTTCCACTATTGTCTGCATGTAAAACAACCAGAATGACAGATCATATGCATGAAGCAGTGAAAGAGAACCTCTAACTATATATACACATTGCATTGCTTTTTTCATCAGTGCGTTTTCTCCTGTTATCAGATTGAAACACGGAACACTAGTGTCATGCTTGCCAAGATGGAAATAACAAGCAAAGGCCTTACTTTAAAATGACTGCTGTCACCAATGTTTGCTAAAAGTGCACAGTTAAAGACTGCTACCACTCCAGCAAATGAGATTATGCTTGATTCAAATGTCACAGCAGTGCCACATCTCATAAAAGCCACTACACATTCAGTAATGCCACTTTAAAAATAGAGATGGGCCTATTGCTCGCATGCTGAATATTTTGTGTTGAATTGTGATTGTGTGTGTGTTGGTGCCCATTAGTGTCTCTGAGAAACAAACTTCTCAAGACCATTTCAGGACTCTGACCTGGCCTAACAGTGCAATGAGGGTCTGCTGCCAGGGATTACAGGATGCAATGTGATAGGTCTTCACATTTGCTGAGGGTCAAGCAGGGCGGAGGCTGCCACAGTGCACCGACCCAGTCGCACATAGCTCGCTCCACTGTTACTGGCTCTGCAATCAGCTGCTCACATGATGCATGACATCTGATTTACAAATCAAATTCCTCTGGCGAGCAGAACTCAACTGCATGGGGCTCTTGAGAGGTCAACAGCTTCAACCGGGGGAGGAAAAGCACAGAAGGTAAAATAACTTGAATGGAGTCACGGGCTGCTGCAACATCCCGAGCAAATGTGTGAGAAACCTAAGTAAGCTTGGTGTGGCTGCCAGCTGAGCTGCCAACAACCTGGCCTGGTTCTGCAGAGCAGCTGTGCTGCTGCAGGTACACACATTTACGAGCACATGCTCTTTTCTACCGATGGGTACCCAGGTCATTACGTGTATTAAAACTAGCTGACTGGAATTAGGATGGCACAATGTTGCCATTCAACACTGCCGTTTGGCAAATTTAGCACAATCTTATCAGATTTGGGAATTCTCTACTGTCCAACACAATAGGGATGCTGCGGAACTGTGCATTGACGGACATGATTAAATACGAGCATAGTGTGTAATTTTCATTTTGTAGTTTATTGAGAGTTTTTTGGCCTCATTATGTGAAAATTTGAAATTGTCATAGCCAAAAATCACACATAAGGAAATCTACTTGACACCCAGAGAACTGAACCCCTATTGGACAGGGCAGATCGAGGTCCCGACATAGCAAGCCGAAAGGCTCCGACTTGAACTTTGTGGCTGTCTGGATGCTGTCACCTCTTCACATGTACAGTGTTCCCAACAATGGTGACAGTAAATGGGGGACAATGGTGGTGAACTAGTTTGTGGAAACATGATTGATAAGTAGGTCATGTCTTGTTGTCACCATGTGAGGCATGAACTCAACCCTGCCCAACTGTTCAAGCTTTAGCTAACTATTCTTCAGCTAATTCTATACGTCTATCCCAGCTTCACTTTTTCCCTCCTAGATGGTTCTGAATTTAATTAGAAATTTTGCATATATAATGTCACGGCTTTCCTTTCAATTAAAAAAAAAAAAAAATTACATTGTTTTTTGCAGAAACGTTTTACATTAAAATTCACACGACTTGATTCTGCGGTTTTGTCTTGTTACGTCTAATTCGATAAAGCCAACTTTTCCCACAGACCGTACCATATTAAAAAATTTTTTTACGATCACTGAACTTGTCAAGCTCACTCGTCAAGATTCCTCAAAGGGGTTGAAACAGAAGCTGCTGCCTTAAGCTGGTCCCTCGACGGCACTGGCTGCAAGATTTTCAAAAGAACCAACGTTAAAGGCAGGGCACTGAATTCTGATTTATGAGATCTATTTGCTTGGAACAATAGAACAGACATGAGCATATCTCTTAACTTCCATAAAACTGTGTTTTTAATTCCAATTCTTTTAAAAAAAGAAATGGAATTCTTTTTTTTAAAAGAATTGGAATTCTTAAAAAAAAAAAAAAATCTGGTGTTCACTGGGAATGAGACTGGGCGTGTAAGCCACGAGTAGATGCAAGCAGCTCTAGTGTTACGGTGTCAATCCACAAAAGTCTACTACGTGGCCTGGTTAATGCTGACAGGATGACAAGTGCTGTGCCAAACACAGAGCAAGCAGTCATGAGATAAAACAGCATTGCCTCCCAAACTCTGCTGGCAGGCAGCTGATGAGGTCCCCTCGGGGCTCGAGGAGGCTGAAGAGCAGCGAGCAAGAGGAGGCCAGTGGTACTAATCTCTCTGAGAAATCCAGACAGCTAGGAGAATGTGCAAACTAAGGCAGGCTTTACATTACTGCGGTCCGTGACTGGTATTCGTCAGGAGATTTCAAGTGCGCTTGCCAAAGTGGCCAAGCCCCAACACCCACACTCATCAATGCCCTGCTCCCAATAGGGTGCCAGCTTTGCCACTCTAGGAATTGTCAGCTTTCTGACATGTAGGCGGAGGAGGAGGTGGTGGTGGTGTAAGCAGACATGGGTAACTGACGGTGTGGCACAATGCATCCATGGGTGAGACCGTCCAAAAATAGAAAAGCAGCCTTCTGAGTTATGTGAAAAGCAAACTAGAACACAAGAAAGTGGCCAAAAAAGCTTTGGTGGAGCTGCATGTTTAAATTTTAAACTCCAAGCCCAAGCATTGCCTTAGGGTGGGTGTTTGGAGACTGGGACAAATGTAGTCTGCACTGTATGAAATTTCCTGCAGGAAACAGGAGTCGTTATCTGAGACACGTTATGAACAATACTGTGAACACCATGAGCTTGAGTGCAAGGGATTCAAACAGCTACGATATCGCAGGGTCATTTACAAGTCTTCTTAAATATTCCCCAAATGTGAATAAAGCACCAGAAATGCCCGGAAGACCAGACTGAAATAAAAACAGCTGTTTCTCTCAGAGGTGGGCACGCATGACCGTGGACTGGTTCCGTTGTCATGCTGCGGGACGCAGACTGTTCAAACTGTAGCAGCGCTCTCGCTAGCAAGCGGCGAGCCTGAGTCCGTTTTCGATGCGGGTCTTAAGCTATATCCTTCACGGGAGGGAAAAATGTACGGACCACACTCGTTTCTTTAACTTCCGAGTGGCTTTCGTTTTAATGTGAACCTCCGTTTCATTTAGTCTCCACCAAAAAGAAAAACAACAACCCAGCGCTACACACTGGCAAAGCGGGCGATGCTAACCAACCAAGCTAGCTCGCTAGCATGCCCCAGACAAAAGCCTGAATGAAGTTCCTATGGGTGCAAACACCATCCAGGTACCGCTGCTCCGCCAGAGGTGCAAACGCTGGGATTCGAGCACACGCGTCGTTCCTAAACCCCCTGACAACGTTTCCCTCGTAAGAAAACGGGAGATTTGTGCTTACCCCTCCTGGTCCAGGTTTACTTTCTTCTGTGCTCTGTTTGAATGGTGTGTTGTTGTAGGAGGGCGTCCTGTTCCGGGGTCACATCCCTCCAGTCGGCAGAGCTACGGCGGACTGACTCAACGCAGCGACTCTCCTGCTGGCTCCTCAGTACCCCTGCCGGCCACCGGGGGCGCCACCGGCTCAGCCAACACTGCACAGGGCCGTGAAACATGTGGTCTGGGACCGAGAACCGGGTCACCAAAGGTTAAATTGGGATCTCTGTATGGCTGGTCTTCTTAAATAAATAAATAATGATGATGCTGGAATTAATACAAAGTAGTGAGAATGTACAGAAGGTATTTCTAGCTCTTAATAAGTTAAAGGAATCATAAATAGTAAAAGAATATATTTGTTTAGGTCCATAAACTCACGTTAAATTACATTCATGTGAGTTTGTGAGCGTAAAATTATTTATTTATTAATGTATTTATTTTTAAAATTATTTTAGTTTAATTTGATCTATTTATTAATTTTTTATTTTGGAGGGTAATCTGTGGTGTAGACTTTTTATTCCTTTTTCCCCCCAATACTACACTAACAATACAGCAGGAGAAAATAGGACAAGACAGATAAACTGCGCATTTAAAGACAAATAACATTCATTAAAATAAAAAACCAAAACCACAGGATAATGTTGAAGCTGTATTTGATGTGCAGTGTGTAAAAGCTGAATATAGGCATCACTTTAGTTAGTTCTTGGCTCAAGAGAGAGAGAAGAAAAAATAAACATAGTTAATAACAATAATTAACCATTATAAAATAAAATAATACTAACAGCCATCATTATCATCATCATCATAATTATTATCATCCTATTTCCATCGTCGTCATCATCATTTTCTTTTTGGTGTAGTTAGTATTATCATATAACATATTATCATCATACATATGGCTATTCAAATATAAATGAGTCTCTAACTTATACAAGTTAGAACCTTATAGCTTGTATATAGCTATAAGCTATACTTATATCTACGCAAGTATAGCTTTTATAGATTGTAATTATAATTAGTTAAAAAGTTAAAAAGAAAAATAATAATAAAAATAAAAGTAAAAAAGGAGACACCTGGGTCAAACAGGTAGGAGTTTTTAAATGAGACTCACAGTCGCACATCTCTGAGTCACTTCCATGTGTAATAGTTTTTCAATAAGGTACCTCAGGCTGTTCAGCACCTGTTTTGTGTCTGGAGATGCAAAGGTTTTTACTTCTGTTGTAGTGAAATTGGGCCACATATGCCCTATAAGTAAAACTGAATGTGACACTCCCGACTTAAGACAAAGCTCACAAAATTCTTTTCCAAAGAACCACTCAGTTAGTTTTGCAGCACTTTTAATTGATGTCCAATGAAAAATATAATTTTCTGTCTAATTTAATACTTTTTTTGTTGAAAAGAAAACAACAACAATTCAGATTCTTACTTTTCAAAAAGACATTCCTGCAAGAAACCTATTGGCCAATTTAATAGAAAAATTGATACTGCTTTACCACTCTCAAATATTTCCATGAAATATGATCAAATAAGAGAGAAAAACACAAAAACGCAGTCATGGTTTTACATAGCTTCCACAACATACTTATACTTAATACAGATAATCAAGCCAGACTGCAATATCTGTGACCAACATCTATACCAAAACAATAAACAGATGCAGACACATTTGATGGACTTTATCACATCTGCAAAAAACCACTGTACATTATCACAAATCACTTTATTGCCACTTCCTCAAATATGGAAGCTAAACTGAGAATGTTTCTAATAAACAAGTGGGCTACTGTGTATGAAGAGGTAATGAAACTAGTAATTTATTTTTGTAGTGGTGTTGCACACCAGACTGATATGACCTAAAGAATAGTTGGAGATAAGCAAGTCCCTCAGACTTGAAATGCTGATGAATATTCAGGGAGAAATGGAACATTGGGGTGATTTTGGTGGATTTGTCCTTTTTCCAATTAATTGGCCTATTTGAAGTTGCAAAAACGAGTGTAACATTCAGCTAACAAATGGCTTGGATTCTAGAAAGCTCTCCCTTTAACCTCTGTTTACTGACATCATGTTTACCTCCTCATAACAACTGAAGCATAAGTAAAAACAGGATGCAGAGAAATGACAAGTCTATACTGCATCTCATCATTTTTAGCTGCACGCATGTAAATCAGGGCAGAGCCTGAAACTGATTCAGCAATATACTTTACAATTTGCAAAATAAAAACAAACAAACAAAAAGTAGCCCATTAATTCATTTTTCCTGACTTAAAGCAGCAGTGCTTAGTGGAGCACACATTGAAGGACACTGGCGAGCCGTATTTGAGGTCTGTTCCACAGTGAATCGCTCAGTAGTTTAAGGTACCTTAAATCCTCATGCTGTGTAATCTACACCTACACTTGCTCTCACTGTACAGAGACTTGTACAAAAAGTAAAGACCTTTAAATCCGTTTTGCAAAAATAAAAGAGGCTATAAATAGCACATTATTTTCTTTCATTCAAGTGGACCCTGCACGACTTACGGAATGACATACAGCATGTAAAGTAATGCGAACGCACCATAAAATGAAATGACACAGCATAGGGGCTCACTTTAAATAAACGCCATATTCTACAGCATCAGATATGTCAAAGTGTGGTTGTGCTTGACACCGCAAGCATGAAATTGCCCTCATGGCACCTTGTACACCCATTAAAAAATGCAATGGAGATCACAGTTTAAGTGCATATTTAAATATTAGAGAACACACACACAGACACACACACAGACACACGCACAGACATGTACTGCTCTTTCTGAGTTCACAGACCTAGTCCAGGTTTACACTTTCAAAAAAGGCATGACATCAATACTGCATTTTGAGAAAAACATCCACAAGTCTATGGCTTACATGAGTCTACGGATTGTCTTATTTTGGGACCTGCTGAAGCTTTTTTTTTCTGTTCTTTTCACCAAACGCATATGAGATCTTTGCCTAGTGCATAAAAAAAAAATCGTATATTTCTCCAGAAAAAGGGAATAGAAAAAAAAATAGAATTGTAACTTGAAAATCTAAAATAAAACCGATTACACTCTCGTGGTGTCTTTTAAATATGACGCTGGAGTCAGCAAACAGTCTGCTTAGCTTAGCATAGTGAAAGCAAAGCAGCTAGTTTTTCTAAAGGAAAAAGTCACTTTTAAAGATCACCAATTAACATGGACTGTGCACAGTGGTGCAGTGGGGAGCACTGTCACCTCAAAGAAATAAGGCTGGTCTGCAGGGGGGGCTGTGGGGGGAGTTGGCGCGTTCTCCTGTGCGTATCCCTGTGAGGTTTTTTCTCCCGTGGTCCAAAGATAGGCTTTTTTGGTTAACCAATCATTCAAAGTTGTCCATAGATGTCCATGGATGCAAAGAGGGACATTTCCCCGCCCCTTTCTCAATACCACATAATATAAGCTCCACCCTCCTACCCTAAACCTGATAGGATAAACCTAGTATACTTAAATCTCACTTAAGCTAAAAGGCAAGTAAGTGTATTTCTTAAAATGAGAGTAGTATCAGGGTACCTGTAGCTATAGGTACACACAGCCTGGTACACAGGCATGTTTTCAAAATAAAAGTCCTACATTTTCTTAGAATATACTATAAAATGCTTCATGTGTATTGGCACATATTCTGCTTCAAGGCAACATTAGACAACAATGTTAGAACCACAAAAAGCATAACCTCTTTTTGAAATATTCTTCGCGACCTAACAAGTACATCGGCACTCCTTAAGTAGTTTCCACAGTTAAATAAAATACAATAATGATAATATATATTTAAAAAAAAGATACAGTTGAAATAAGAGGAAATAACCTCATAACAGCTATCGTGGGTTGTAAACCGTACGAAAGTCTTGAGGTGAAACTGCTGTCCCCTGCCGAACAGAGCCTCAAGTCATCATAAAGTTAGTTTGCAGCTTGCTCCCTGTTGAGTAATGCAGTCGATGAGATGAACTTTCTGTTTCGGTGATTCATGACACTTTGCATGAGCAGGTGGTTTTCAAGTAGCAATTTCAGCAAATCAAAAACAGGTTTATTCTCTGGGTTGAAATGCTCCTCGTGGCAAAGACATTCCACTGATATATGGGAGGAGGATGAGTGCGATGAATTTTCTTCACTGTGAAAATACTTGTGTGTGTGGAAGTGACGCTCCAGGATTATCTCATTATCTTTGGACGCCTCTGCTTAGTTGTTATTTACCACATACAGGCCACTGAGATGTAAACGTTTGCTTAAGAGCTTTTCAGAGTCTTTGAATTCCATCTGTCAAGTAAAATATTAGACTGTGTTTATATATATAAGTTAAAAATCCATGTATTTGGCTGGTCCTCATGTTTCATTGGTTCAGTGTTCTTCATGGTCTATTATCTTTGGCCAGTGAGTGCATCATCCAGTTGACCTTGGTCTTCCAGCTTTCCCGCAAGGCTTCGTTGAACTTTACTTTGAAATTCTTCAGTGCCTCGTCTTCTGATTTGCCCAGTGCTAAAGAGTCCTTTTAAAAACAAGAAACCACTAATTATTAACGTTGTTGTCATTCTCCTCATAATCCTTGACTGCTACATCATTACTGTGGCATACCTTTAGATACTGTATGTCTTTGAAGGACGTGAGTTCAGGTAGCCCCGCTGCCTTCATCATGGCGAAGAGGTTGACAAACAGCGTCCCGTTCCGACACAGGATCTTATAGGCCCGCTCACAGTACTCCCTGAACCTGACAGCAAAGATGCAAAAACAAACCCGTGTCATAAGTTAGCAGAACCCCCAAAACAATCCATCCATCCTTTACCGCTTATCCAATTCAGGGTCACAAGGTGCCTGGTTCCTATGCCAGGATACACAGACAACACAAACTCCACACACAAAGGCTGACCCGATGGATTTAAACCCAACACCTTCTTGCTGTAAGAGGACAGTGCTAGCCACTGTACCATTGTGCCACCATCTATAACTGTATGTATGTGTGTTAGAGTAACATATTTTTATTGTACCTCTCAAATTTCTCACTGTTGTTTGTCCGTCCTTGCTGGATCACATGGACAAAGTCATACGTCAGGATAAAAGGCACGCGCTCCCTGTTGATCCCGAGTTTCCGCTTGAAGTTGCCCAGGAAGTGCCCAAAATCAATGTGGAACAGCTAAAAAGCAAAGTCTCACTTTAGTCACTACGTCTGAGTCTCTGATGTAGCGAGTAAAAGACTCTGACTGACCTAAACAATTTGACTCCAGCACGTCTCACCGAATAATTATTAGAATATTACAAAGCAATTTGTTTTTTACCAACTACAAACAAAAAAATTACACATCAATGAGCAACATAATTTCGCAGCAATTCGAACGTGCAGTAAATCTTACCTGTCCAGTTTCCCTGATCATGATGTTGTCGTTGTGACGATCGCCAATGCCCAAGACGTAAGTAGCTACACAGTAGCCAGCGCAGGACAGTGTGAACTCCTCTATCGCTTGATCAAGTTTGTCCCTGGTGACATAAAAGGTCACAGAAACGAGGAAGCAGAGCGTGAGCGAGTTATGTTCTTACAGCGCTTTCACACTTCTCTTATATTTCCTATATCGTACAACCTGCACTACACAAAGACAGCCATGAAGCAGAGAGTCATCGGTGACAGAGTTCCTGTGGCTGATTAACAACTAATTGTCACGTCCTTTCGCAGTCTAGACGTCCACAGGGTTCATTGTGTTTTTTATGCTAATTTTCTCAGCTCCATTACAGGCGCTGCAGCGTCCGGGCTAATTACCTTTCTGTTCTGTGGGGCCACCAGCCTGGCCACGCCAACGAGACGTACAGAGGCTTATTCATTACTTCTTCAAGGAGCTTTTAGAATAGACAAGACCTTCAGACTGTCTGGCACCAAATAAAAATCTACTCTCATTTAATGCTGCTAAAGATGCAGCTGCCTGTGCACTTTGTGCTGCTCTATCTGGTTTTAAAATGCTACAAAGAAAAAACACTTTTAAGCAAACAATTTAAGTTAAAAAAAAAAAGAAACTACAAGCGGAAGCAGTACTGTCTATTGCGCCTAAGAAGTGAAAGATTTATATCAAACTATGCAAGTTTTCCTGAGTGGGACTGGGAATGGGATGAAGGTTTGTGTGCCTTAAATACCCTTTTTTTCATATGCTGAAGTCGTATTTTCTATCCTCCCCCTCCCCCTTCTTTTCCACATGAACAATAATGGATAATTGATCGCAAAAAAATGTATTATTTTACTTAAAAAATATCAATACCCATCTGTAGCTGAATATACGCGGCTACTTTGTGCTAAAATCAAGAGGAGTCGATGAAATGATGAGATGCCGCTTAGGAAAAATTCACATGATGTTATTGCGAATTTCAAATTGAAAAGCTTCTTTCTTGACACTTTTTTTTTTTCAGATTTCACATTGCATATTAAAAAATGGTTTGCTCAAGTCAGCGCTGTCCTAGGAGGACTTGGGGAAGTCCCCACAACAACCTGGGGGAGGTTTATGGGGGAAAAGGGTGCATATGCGGATTTGCTCACCCCACTCCTGCTCTGTGCCTTCTATGTGGTTTTAAGTGATGCTTGGCTGTGTGTATAATGCACCCAATTTGCTTTGCTTTTGAGGTTGAATAGGGTCATCACCTCTACAGTGTCTACACCAAATACGATGACATTCTGAGAGCTTCTGAGAGTTGCTGTCGTGCCAGAGTTCATCGTACTCACTCGGGATTCTTCGATTTGAGCCAGTTAAGCAAGGCGTCCTTGTTGAAGGCAGCGGTAGCGGCGCTGTTGCTGCTGTTACGCTGGATGTTGGCAATTGTGTCAGAGTTCTTCACAACCTCGATGAGCCCCATTTTGTTCCCGGTCGACAGGCAGCCGTACGGGATCATCCTGTGTTTGCCGAGTCGTAAAATGAACAGCGTTAAGGCTGGTGGACAAGATTTCCCCGTGCACAAGAGGCAATCGCTGTAAGAACCAACTCCTACCTGAGATCCAGACCTTCTTTCTTCCACAGATTCTCCATGAGCTGTATCATCTGCAGGGTCAGCATGTCTTGTCGAAGGTCTAAAGGTGACAAGGAGAAACTGATATATCTGATCCTAGCTTTTCTTTTGCATGACTCGTTCCAAACCCACAGTTTTTTATCTTCCCAGCAGATTTGAATTTGCAAACCAGCCCTTAAACTAAAACAGACATCTTGTCCCTTACCATCTCCATTTTTGAAGATAATGCCCACCATGTCTCCTTCAACTGCGGGATTCTTGAACATCAGCCAAAGTGGCTTCATCTTGGAGTCCATAAATCTGCATCTATCAGTACTGCAACAGCAAAAATGCTCATGTTAACTTTCATCCTTGTACATATATTTTTGCTCAATAACTGATATCCCTTGTTGGATGTTGTATAAAAAAGATTTCTTGGTCCAGGACGACATTGACAACGTGCTCATATGTTTGTAGGAGGGAGAAATTAGGTCCTGCTGTGGTCCTGAATCAACTGAAGAGCTAATTTGTCCATGTACCACTTAAATGTATTATTTTTTTTGATTCAGTAAAGCCAGAAAAGGAGCCAAAGTGCCCTTTGCAAAATCCAATAAGGAGGACAATAATGCATAAAACAGTTATGCTCTCTTGTGTGCGTTTGCATTTGTGTGTTTGTCTGGGCCGCTAACCAGATCTCAGTGAGGATGATGCTCGGGTTGAGTGGTGACAGAAGGTCTGACAGGGCCTCCAGGTAGGACTCCTGTCTGATACACTGCTTCAGGTCCTCTGCCGTCACCTTCTGAGAGCCCAACTTGACAAAGTCACTCAGGGCCTTCATTTTGCCCAGAGCCTCATTCTGAGTTTGTGAGAGTTAACACAGAGACTGAGAATCAGTTCAAAACACACAAGATCAAAGCGAAGGTGAGTAAGAATCAGGAGGTGATTACCTGTTTGGTTAAGAGCTTGATGTGATGGATATTTCCCCTGCAGTAGGCCTCCAGAATCAGGCCAAAGCGCAAACCCACAGACGCCACATGAGTCTCTGACCTACAATAGACACAAATCTCCAGTAAAACAAAAAGCTGACTCGATCTTGTTTTGTCCTTCTGCTCCTTTTTTTCTAGCTAGCTTTTATTTTTTAAAGCTAGCCCTTTCTCACTCACCTGAGATGCCAAAACAGAAAATGTCCGATCCTCCTGTTGGACAGTGCCCTTTCTAACAAGAAAGTGGTAAGGTCACAGTCCAGGTAGGACTCGTACTTCAGGACCTGGACCAGCTGGATTAGGTAATGAAGCAGCTCATCATCACTGCGTGCAGAGAAATGTGGCTTATGCGGTTAACAGTCACAACACAGCATGTCTGGCACTGTAAGCTTCTGAAATAGATGTGTGTGTACCTGAGCTTTCTGAGGCATCTGATAGTGAAAGAACGAACCGCTGGGTCGGGAAAACTGTAGTCTAAGAGCTCCAAGGCGTGGATGGCAGGGAGGTCTGGCCAGTTCCTCAATAAATTCACCATCTGAGGAGAATCCAATAATTATTTTCTGACATGATGAGAAAAATCAAGGAGATTTTGACAGTTTGAAGATTAACGCAGGCTGCTGATGCTAATTTACAGCTATATTTGATTCTATGGAAATGACATTACTATAGTTTTGGATAATTCACCGCTAAAACATTCCTTAGTTTTGAAGCTCCAAAAACCTGTTAAGTCACACATTTTCTTGCTTTTGCTACAACAAAGACCTCTCTGGTTGGTAAATATTACAGTCAGTATCTCCCTGCTTATTTTACAACATAATGGTGGATTTTGTCACAAGCAACAGATTAAAAAAAATGTCTATAGATTTACCAACATAGATCATAGCTCGTGGTTGTCTGTTTTCTATAGATAGATAACTTTATTTTGAAAATGTAAAAGAATAAAGTACAGCTGACATACATGGACATTTGCTAAAACAAAATAAAACACCCAATATAAACTATTAGTTGTCTGTATATAAGAAACTAAGAATACAACTAAATTCATAAATAAATACTCATATGGATATGTGTAACTGTAAAGAATTATAGATGCATATACTTACCTGTACCCTTCACCCACACACACACTTATCTACACTACATAGTATTTATCCAAGTTTTAATAAATAATCCTATGTAAACTATCATTTCAGATGAAAAGTTTTACTTCTTTGAGCTTTTTTCTGATTCGTTCACTTCTCGTTTGAAATTTTGGCCACTTTAACCCTTAAAGCTAAGCTAAACAAAAGGTTTTATTGCACTCTACAGACGTCTCCAGATCGACTTACAGACATCAGTGAAAAACACAAATAATAAATAACGCTTTACTCGTACCTGAACTACATCCTCACGCTTATTCCACTTGGTGATGAGGAGGAGCTTGGACAGACTTTCAGGATAATGATCGCGGACTTCGGTGCGGAGCTTCCACAGGAGCTCTTTCTCGTCCTCAAAAAACTCGGTGTAGTTTTTGTTGTCCATGATTTCTTTGAGTTTTAAGTACTACAGAGAGCACATGATCCACACACAAAGTCATTAACTTTTCTGCTTTGAAAACAAAACAAAAAACTGTAACTATGTAAAATTTGTCACATGTGAGTCCTACCTCTTCTTTAGTGGCTAAACTTAGATCACCGTTCCTCTCCATGTCACATATCTGAAAACACATGAGGATTATTACTTGGACTGACTGTCGTCAAACAAAGATCCAAATACGTACTTCATCCTCAATAAACACGACACAATAATTCTGTGTAAAATTAAAATGAAATACATAAAACCAAAGGTTTATTTATTCAAATAATTGATCATTAAGGAAAATGTTTTTGGTATAAACTGAATGTATACAAATCCTATAAATTTCATTTGATTAGATTCCATTAAATTTAACATTTTACACAGTACTTCTGCATCAAAGATACATTTAAAACTTACATATAATTACATTAGTTAAACTTTTTTTTTTGGCTATAATTTTTTTTGTGTAGTCTTTTGGGAGGCGGTACCTTTTCAAGTGGAGGGTAGTAGAGGGGGTGTGGCCGGATGTTGGGGAAGTGAATGAGAAGCTCAGCGGCGCTGTCCACGTTGGGGTTCTTCTCAACTGTTCCCATTGGGTTCAGCAGCTCACTTTTGTCATCTGTGATTAAAATATCATATATGAAATGATGAAATGTGCCATTTGTTGGAATCTTCTGCCCGCTCAGTTTTGAGTTTTTCTGCTAAGAAAACCACTCTCCCGCCTGGCAAACAGGTACTTATTGCATCATAAAACACAAAATGTGTCACTATGTGTGATCTGGGTAAAACGGCATGTCACTCCGGGCATTTCAGAAGCTCTCCACGTGCATCAAAGTGTTGCGGAGGAGGTGGGTTTTTTTTATTTTTTGAAGAGGAGGAAAATGTAATAAGAGGCAAGGCTGAAAAGTACCAGGAACAGACGGCCATGTGGACAAGTGGAACTCCCCAGTCTTCAGCTGGTCCTTGTAGTCAAACACCATGGTGTTCACCCAGGCTATCGGACAATCCTGAAAAGACAAAGAGAGAAACTTTAATGTTTCACTTTACACACCACCTGCAAGCTTCAAGATCCTGGAAATGGTTTAAAACAGAGTCAGAGAATGTAAAAGATGTACAGAGGAAAACTAACCTACATAGCTTGCAGCCTGAGCTGAATTATGTTTTCTCAGTTGTAATAAAATCATGTGCAATACTTGGGTAATAAAAATATTTTATATTTCAAGCTCTTTTCCTCTCTGAAGATAAAAACGTTTGACTGGGAAACCTTTTTTTTTTTTTTTTTTTTTTTTTTAAAAAAAAATAAAATTTTTTTTTTTTTTTTTTTTTTTTTTTTTTTTTTTTAAAAAAATATTTTTTTAAAAATATA
>VUQG01004981.1:0-10539 GCA_015106755.1 Etia nguti | reverse complement strand
ACAAATTGACAAATCTGTGTGCAGCCTCCCACTGCCGTCTCCTGATTTCTCTGATTAATCAAGTGAATAAAAACTAGGTCTTAATTAAAAGGATCTGGACGTGCTCCCAGCTCAGAAACTGGCAGACCCCCACCGTGCTGCTCCGCAGTCAGCCCCACAAACAAACTCCCAGAATAAATGACCAGCACATAAAAAGGTGAATAATTCACTGTAATGAGGGAACTTAGCAATAATAAAAACTGACATATGTCGTCAAAATGAAGTGAAATGGGTGCTTTCTGGAAACAAGACAGCATTAAGGAAAGTGGAGATGTAGTCTCATAAACAAGAAAACAACTCTATTGAATAAAAATAGGTAAACCTAAAAAAAAAATAATAATAAAAATGAAGTAGTCATCATTTGAAACCCTGAATGTGCCCTTGACTCAAAGCCTTCAGTTGGGACCTCAGTGTCAAAGCTTTCATTTTCTTAAGTAACACTAAGTAAGTGCCCTCAAAACTCAAGAATTATGACAGAGGGTGAAATTATGAATACGTATAGACTAACCATTAATAAGAAGAAAGTGGAAGCTCAACATTAATCATCAAGATTTTAACCTTTAATTCTTACAGCTTTAAGCAGTTTGGTTTAAGCTGTGAAAAATACGACTTTGGCACACAAGGTGACTGGCATACACACCAGAGCAAAACAGAAAGGATGTTTTCTTGTCTGTAAAATTCCAGTACTGCAGTTTTACTAATTGAACAGTATTTACTACACAATCGTTTTAGCCTACATTATGAAGTACATCACACAGTATGTACTTAGATAAGACATACTGGAAGTATCATTTCTATGTTTACTACAAAAGGGGTACGTAGCAAAACTACAATCCCCACACAAACCATCCACTGTCACAGGATATCTATCTATCTATCTTTTCTTCAACACACATTTACATACACACACATAGACACACAAGGGCACAATCATACACACACATGGTAAGCACAGAGCATGGACTTCAATTAAAGTCCCATTAAAGTTTCGGCTGAAAGGGGGATGGACCATAGGAGGCAGAGAGGGGCATTTATTGATGGCGCCCTCACATCTCGTTCCTGCATTAAGTTGATTTTAAAAGCAATTAATACACATGGTCAGGGAAAAGTAATGGAGCGCCCCATGTTCTTAACCTGCCGGACATTTCCCAGCCGAAGCCCTGACCAACGCAGGCCTGCTTTGCATTATAAATGACAAGATAAATCTTAATGGATTGAGGATAATCAGCTAGCCATGAAGGCTGACATATACACACATTCACCAGACATACGAGTGCACAAACATGGACGTACAGACACGAGGGAAATTAAAGGCTTTGAATACGTCTGCATTGATTATTTTAAATTATTAGCCCACCTCTCTTTGGACCTCCAATGCTTTTAGCCTAAGCTTTAACACATTTACAGAGACTTATTGACTATAATTACAACTGAGTCCTAGTAATGGACACATCAATTATGAGTCGCACATGTCTCTGACCAAGCGTTGCTCAGGGAATCCCAATCTGGGGTCCATTAGCGTCTCTCCTGCTAGTCTGAAGCTCAATCAGTCTTTACCTTCACCTCTACTGAAACAGCTATTACCTGGGCTGAAGTAGATAGTAGCTCTAACATTAGCTTGAACTGCCAAAAGAAGAGGCGCCCAATACTTTTGGACCTAAAACAAAGGCCTAATAGCTGAGGAGCTATACAAATGGCAGCTTTTCTTTCCTTTTACAATTTCTGGGCTGAATCTGATAATAACCACCAAGCCAATCTGTATCACTTACAGAAGGTTTAGTCATTTGTGTAACAACCGGGAAGTACAATTGTTAATAAAGTGTATGTGTATATATGATACATTTTTACTTTTTTAATCACAAGCAGCTTTCTATGCGGAAATAAATGGATAAATTGCAATGCCAAGCATTTAAAATATGCATTACCAAGTTAATAATTTCAATATTTGCAGTAAAGATGAGGTTTACACTGAATATACAAAGGATTATAAGCACTTGCCTAAAACTATGTTGTCATGAAATGTTTTAACAAACTCACTGTGGGCTGCAGGTGCCTCATTAATGTGCCCTTGTTTTTAATAGCACAAGTAAAAAAGAAGAATCATAGCTGTGGTTTGCTTTTATGCAGAAAAAGAAACATACTGCATTGATGCATATTCACTGTATGGGAACAAGGTCCAAAAAAGAGGGAGAAGGAACCTTTCAAGAACGCAAGCGTACGTACCGGTGTGAGTGCGAATGTGTGCCAGGAAGGCCATAGAGTTGCTGCTCTTGCACACCTTGCCACAGTATTTACACACGTTGCCCTGGTTCTCCTCCCGTTCGCGGTTGATCTGCTCCGTGTCCTCCAGCACGTACTTGTTGACCTCCCTCAGGAGCTCCTCGTGTTTTTCCTTGATGTGATAAAACAGATCCTGCTCTGATTCAAAGCGATCCGTGCATTTGACGCACTTGAAGCTTGCGCCCCCTTCGGGCAGCTCCTCCACACTGTTCTGCTCGTTGCGAAGATGGGCAGCGCTGGTCAGATGCTGGTGCAGGTTGCTCTCGGTGTAGAAGGACTTGCCGCAGACCAAACAGTGGAAATGCCTCTCCTTGGAAGGATGCTTCATCGAGATGTGGACGTTGAGGCCGCTGATGCCATCCGCCATGAATCCGCAGTCCTCGCAGCGTATGCGAGAGTTGCTTCCTTTGGTTTCCTCCCTCACCTTTGCTTCCTTGGGTTTGAGCTTCTTGACGTATGCGGAGCTGGGGGACACGAAGCCAGAGGTCACCGGTGATCCTCCAGTCAAACATATCACGGTGGCTTCACCTTCCAGAGACAGACCTTCCTGTGCAGCCTGCTCCTGCTCAGCTAGGAACTTCACAGATACAATGCAGGCATCAAAGGGAAGGGCTTTGGACATTTGTGTATCTCTAGTCATAACGTCTACCTTTAAATGTTCATCATCTGCTTGTTTACTCTCTTGTTCCTGACTCTCTGGCTGTGCCAAATCAGAGACTGAAAGCTGACATTCTTCATCCTGCTGGGCTTCAGATACTGCTGTTAGCCCAGTCGCTTCAATGGTCATCTCTGGTTCACCACAAGCAGGAGATGTAACTGCATTTGCTTGCTTTTCATCTCCACCTACAAGCACATCATTAACCAACTCTGTGGTGACACAGGGCGCAGGTGTACTCTGGCCTTGCATAGATTGACTGTCGATAGGGCAGGACTCAGACACTTCTGCGGGACTCACAGATTCACATTCAGAGTTAGAATTTGCTGCAGGAAGCTCCGTGATATCGTTCAGCTTTAGCGGGAGCGCTAAGACTCTTTGTCCTTCGCTCCCTTTTTGTTCCAGGTATTTCTGACTTTTCTGTTTGTGCTTCTCTGTGCTGGCGTGGCGGGACATTTCCCTGCTTGTTACAGCATAGTAGCTGCACGCTAAACAGACATACTCAAAATCTCTGGTGTGTTTTCTCTTGACGTGAAGATGGAGGGACGGAATAGATTGAGCAACAAAATCACAGAGATTGCAGGCATTGAAAGAGTCGTATTTACTTTTTTTCTGGTTCGTCTCTGGCTGAGTTTGCTCGTCTCCACCGTGTTCTTTGGAAGTTGTGTCGTCAGATTCTTCTTCTGTGCCGGTGGTCTCTACAGTGGTATTCGGGTCCTTGGCTTCCTGAATTGATGTACTTATGTGATTTGTGATTGGGTTCTTATTTGTGCATTCTTGTGCACGTCTAACATGCTTCTTTGTTAAACAGTGACGGTCCATGTCTCCTTTGGTCACACAGCTGTAGCTGCACAGAGTACAGCTGTAGCCATAATCTTTGCTGTGTTTACGGCGAACATGAACACTGAGGTTGGTAGCGTTGGACACCACCAGGCCACAGTATCCACATGTGGTTGTGGAGCCTTGCTTTGGTCTCCCTCTTTTCTTACTGGGAGGTCCCAGCTCTAACTCTTCCTCCTCAGCTAACACGGCTTTGGCAGCCTCAGCTGCCTCGTCAGTTTCCTGTTCTCCTCCTGTCAATGTATCTACCCCTTCTCCCCCAGGAATCTGAGCTACGTCATCTATAACAGCACCATCTCCAGGACTGTCTCTGCTTACCCTGTCGACACATACTTCAGATCTTGAGCTCTTGCTTTCTCTCTGCTGCTGCATGTGGCTATCTGAGGACAGGTGAGAATCCATCCACTCAGATGTGGCAGAAAGAAAGTTACACAATTTGCAACGGTACCAGTCCTGGTCAAGGTGTTTGACACGAGCATGGTTCTCCAGCAGCGCAGCGGTGCTGACCCTAAAATCACAGTTTGCACACTTTAGCTGGAACCTGCTGAGGGTGCGTTTGGGTGTCACTCGTGTTGAAGTAGCCTTCACGCTACTGCCAGGATCCACAGCCTCCTCCCTGTCATCTATGCTTTCATCAGCATCAACTGAAAGACAGTTCAGAGATATAACTGTTTAAAGTCTTCCTCAACAACAGCAATAAATGTGAAAAAAAACCCACATTTTTTATTCTAGTACGCATTACAAATATTATATTAATCCAATGCTTAACACACATGTAATGCTAAGGGCTTAGAACTGGATATACTCACATGTGTACGGGGTGTCTTTGGTGTGGTATCTCTGGGTGTGAACATCTAGAGGAGCCTTGTCCCTAAACTCTTGCCCACAGTAGTTGCAGGAATGAATAATCTTGGGTTTTGGGGTTCGCTTGCTCACTCTTCTCTCTTGTGTAGGGATTGTTCCTTCTTGCTCTACCTGCTGTTTGTCTAATACACTTTGCTTTTCAGTTACATTCTTCATGTTCGTGCCATTGTCACTTGCGACTGATCTCAGTTCATCATGATCAGAATCTTGTTCCTGTTTAACCTCAGCGCCGCTCTCTGCCTCCATGTCTGCCTCCTGCTGGATTTCAGCAGGACTCACATTAGAGATATTTGCACTTTTCTCCAAAGGCTTTGCAGCTTTGTCGGACGTCTTTCCGTGCTTTCGTGCAAAGTGGATCTTCAGTGATCTCGGGCATTTGGCTGAGAAGCCACAAACTGTGCAGAGGTTGTCGGCGTCTTTAGGTGCAGAATTCGGACTTGGTCTCTCAGTGAGTTCTTCATCTGCTTCATCGAGCTCAGCAGCACTGGGCGAGTCTCCTGCAGTTTCCTCCATTTCTACATCATCTGTATGCACTTGCCCACTGATGTCATTTTCAGCCACTTTCTCCTCAATGGCTTCCTCTCCTGATATCACTGTTTCATCCATATCATATCCTGCTATGATTACACACAACAGTGAAGCTGATCGCTATCATCAGAGCTGGGTCAGAATCCTGGAAGAGGGGGGGGGAGATGGAAGACAAAATGTCAGACATCTTTATTTATCTGAAATACACTTTAGTGTATGCTAAATAAAAAAAAACAAATAGTAAAAAGTTAAGTGCAGGGAGACAAACTACAGCTAACAACAAGCTTCTGAAAAGTATTCCTTCTGCAGCATTCCTGGACCAAGCACAAGTAAATGTTGCCATCTAGTGCTTCCAAACAGACACTGTTAGTTAAAGACATCCAACATGAAAACTGGCTGCTACTTATTTAAGTTCTGTTGGAATTCAAACCTTTTGTGTGACAAATATACTAAAAAATGTACAATGGCCAGCACAGATCAGTGGACTGTTCCTCGATGTCTATTTACTTGATGTGTCTGTATTTGCAGTGTATTTCATTTGCTTTTGTTACCCCATTTACTCCAATATTGTATCCTTTTTAAATAATTGTATTATTTTTAATTGAACTTCTGTACCTACAAGTTAGACAGACTACAATGAAATGTTTCGTTTTGGATTTAAAAACAAAAAAACTGTTTAGTGTCAGTTAGTTTCCAGAGTGGATTTCATTTTTTCAGTTTAGTTTTTATTGTTTGAAAATGTTTCATATTAGTTGATTTTCCATTAGTTTCACTGTAAGTTTTAGTCATTTTAATTATTACTGTATGGAGGGCATGTGTCTGAGGCAATATTTAGGACAATTAGTACAGATATTGCAGAATGTTTTCACATCTTGAACAACTCTCAGGTGAGTTGTAATAAAATGTTTCACCAAAACTAAGAATATTTCATTTTGTTTCATTTTAGTGTTCAAAGTTCACAAAATCATTTCATTTTTTTTTTTTTCAAAATCTAGCTTTTATCTTTATTTTAGTTAACTAAAATGTTTTTCACATGTACTTTTAGTTTAGTTTTAGTTAACTATAATAAACCCGTCCCAGTCACTTCCTTTTCAAACAAGCTGGACTTCATCTGACCAAAAAAGTTTCTGCCAATATTAATCATTAAACATTTCAATCTTCTCCTTTTTTGTGTAATTTTGTTTGTAAATAATGTATCTCAGGTTCAGTGGCTAACTGACACGCTCAAATCCTCTCCCATCGTTGTGTTTTCCCACAGTCTACTTTCTTACTCGTATAGGCAATGAATTAAAATGTGCAGCTTTTTCGTTAGACCCACAAATAAATTGAGAATGGTGTGATATTCACAGGATCTATATAAAAATAAAGTAGTCACTATCCAGTCCTGTGGAAAAACTAAGTACCCTCTATGATCCAGTGACTTGTAGAACCACCTTTAGCAGCGATAACTTAAAGTAAAGATTTTCTGTTTGACTTTATCAGTCTCTCACATCACTGTAGAGAAATTTCAATTCATTTAGGTTTTTGTAGGCCTTTGTTAATGCACAGCCTTATTAACGATCCCCACAGCATTTCCATAAGGCTGAGGTATTGACTTTGGGTCACTGCAACACTTTCATTCTTTACTTACTCAGCCATTCTCTCGTAGATTTCCTGCTGTGCTTGGGATCATGGTCCTGTTGCATGACACAGTTTGAGCCCAGCTTTAGCTTGATCTAGTCTGACCATGGGGTGAATTTTCTAGGACGTCCACTCCTTGGCATTGTTTTACCACACAGCTGAAGGCTCCAGACCAACAAACTGACAAAATGTCTGCTTTTCAAAGGTGCTCACACTTGCTAATGATCAGTTAATTAAGTGCATTTAATTAGCGGCACCTAACAGTTGCTTACCTTCTTAATTCCTATGGAAGCAGTAAGGGTGTGCTTAGTTTTAAATATTCACAATGCAGTCTACTTTTATTCATTCCATTGTAATTATGTTATATTCAAGTTTAAATTTTGCACTTTTCTGTTCATTACTTTCTTTGATAGCTCACCTTCACTGTGGAGCATCACATTCCCTACACAGCAGCCCTGAGAGCTCAACACGCCACAACTTACATGAAAATGTAGAAAACAATTTTACTAATTTAACAGCACAGACACTGCAAATTTTTAAAGTACTGAAACGTGCTGCAAATACAAAAACATAATCAAATAAAAACATAATCAAATACACAGGCAAAAAAAAAAAACCTACAAGGGGCTACAAAGTTATTAAAGTTGACCATCCATTAAAATTTCATTTTAAGAATCACAATTTTGACGGTAATGAAATGTTTTTCTGTGGAAATTATTATAATGCACACAAATTATTATTCCATTTATTTGTCTGTGGGTGAGCTGATGTGAGATGTGTTTGGTGCATCTCACTTTGTTTCTGTGTAATAACCCTATTTGTGAGTGTATAATACAATTTAATACCCTTACATATTGTTTATTAAGGGGCCATAACACAGATCTCAGGGGTTTGGACCCAATCATATTTAAATATACAGGACTTTTAAAGTTTCCAACTTTGAGAATATCCTAGGTGTGCTCACTACCGCCATCTACCGTTTATTTTGGTAGCATACGATTACACGATTAACTAAAGTATCACCATATTAAGACTGTCCACATAGCCCTCAAAGTGAACTGTAAAGCCTCGCAAACAGGGAGTTCACTATCAGAGCAGAATTATTTTGGTGTTGTGTCTGCAGCTAATGAAGGCAGTCCGCCTCCTGAACAACTTCGTTACTACTTTCAGAGCACAACTCTGCTTGAATGTCCACTTTAAAAAAACAAAACAAAAAACTGCCAATTTCATGTGTCGATTTCTAGCAATTTAACGACTGGGCGTCAGTGCTAGCTTGAAGTACTGGTAAAGTTAGCCACATATGTTTTATACAACACGATAAAAACTGCAGCGAACAGAAAGACAGCCTGTACCACAGTCTTAAATGTTCCTATGCTGCTCATTTCATCGCTTGAATGATTCATGCTCTTAAACGCTCAGAAGACTGAAACGTTATAGTCCCACTGCTTGATACCGCTGCTAACTTGCTAACTAGCAACATGTTCTCCAACGGTCTTCTGATATACGCACAACGCATCCAATTAAACTTCAACATCGGCAGAAACATCCAATCGGAACGGAGATAAGGCGGGTCTACGTAGGTCCTAGGCTTGGAAAACGACGGCAGCACAGAGGCCCAAAAAGGAGGCTAACGTCGACCTCGGAAACTGTGTTCTGTGCTGCAGGAACAGTACTTTATAACACTCAAGAGAGTACGCAATCGTTTAAAAAAAGCCAACACGAGTATATAGATGTCAGTACAGTGAAATACTAGTTGAACTTACCTCTTGTTATACGCTTATTTCCACTGTCCGCGCTTTTTGATGCTAGACACAAATGGCGTACCGTAGCGTGAGCCATGCGTCACAGAAGGCGGCCTTCCTGCCCGCGGCTTCTTGTGTTTTTTTTCTACATCAGCTGATTTGATCACATGATGCATTCTGGTTCTGTGGGAAAGCGAAACACGGCGTAACTGTACTGCGGTGAAATGCGTGACACTTGAAGGCTTAGTTAGTCGTTGGAAAGCCGTCGGTAAACATATGTTACTAATTGTTCTTACTAATTAACATCAAAAATGTAAAACTATTGAATATGCTATAGAACACGACGAGTTAGTACGTGATGCATTCAAAGTCACCATTTACAGAGAACTAATATAATCAGCCATTCAAAACATCATGCACATATGTCTAAAATTATTTTAAATTTTTCTTTTTTTATTTATGTATTTATTCATTTTTGTTTTCTTTTTTTTACTTGAGGAGTTCAGTAGTTTTCTGGTAGACTTTACACTACTATTTTCGTGCTGTATTAATAATAGATTATGGCATATAGTGTTGAAGTAATTAATTAAAATAGCAAAAACTATTTCTGTTAGTGTGCTGATAAAAAGTATGAAGAAAGACATGAATAAAGAAAAGAGAAAATTAAAACCACAGATTGTGAAAGGTTTGTCACAGTGTATTTTTTATTTATTTTCTAAAATGGTCGGTCTATGATGAATCACCACTTCATTGTGACACACAGTGTTAGCTTTATAACGACTGAAGATAGATTAATGCACCAGCATTAATTGATTAAGTAGTCTGACAGGTCATAAGGTGATAAATGAATCCTCCAGGAATGAATATGCAGTTTATTTTTCCAATAATTTTCTTAAATTCATCACAGTCAAAATTCTATGACATGGATGGTTTAAGACACAAACGCCATCTTTCCCGGCCTTCATTTTTCATAAGTATTAATCATTCATTTTTCTCCATCTGTCTATTAAAAGGGGAGAAAGTGGCTTGGGTGGACGCTGCCTCAATGCCTTGTCTTAAGTTTAAGTCTATAATTTTATTTTAAAATTCAGTAACTGTTCCACTTAAATATAGGGTACATCAGTTCACTTTATCTTCGCATCTAAAAAAGACACAAATGAAACATTCCTATTCAGAATCATTCATTTCTAAACATATTTTAGTGTTATTCATTCCATGCTTCCATGCCTCATCAAACTTTTTTTCCCCCATTAAAACAGGGTGTATAATAATTCAACACGGGTTCATATCACACTCCATATTGAAATTTCATTATCAGT
This sequence comes from Etia nguti, assembly GCA_015106755.1. Lineage (NCBI taxonomy): Eukaryota > Metazoa > Chordata > Actinopteri > Cichliformes > Cichlidae > Etia > Etia nguti. Next base: position 652 of record VUQG01004981.1, on the reverse strand, counting down.
CATTAACTGTAAAAGGTCTCTTTACAATAAAGCCAGATTACACAGTGCTTAGTCTGAATTTCTGTGACTCAGGAGTCAGAAGATCACAGTCTACATCACTTCCTCCTCCAGTTTACTTGACTGTCCTTAGACAACATACCAAAACCCATGCATCATCATGTGTGGCTATTAAATAAAAAAGACTGTATGAATGTGTGTTTGAGACCATTTCTGATGAATTCAATTTAATTCAGTTTTATTTATATAGCACCAAATCACAACACCAGTTACCTCAAGGTGCTTTATGTTGTAAGGTAAACCCCTACAATAATACTTCAGTTAACAGTATCTGGATAGCATAGGGCCAGGTGTCAGGTCTTTGCTAGATTTGTTTGTATTTCTTAAGGGCATGATATTCAGATACTGTTTATAAGCTGCAAGTAGCTTTTAGCCTGACACTTATTTTGTCCTCCACTTTTCCAGTTTTCTCAGATCTTCTAAGAACTCAATGCACACCATGTGGATTCCAAGTTTTCAGGTACCTACTCTTTGGGAATCACATTATGCAAAATAGAAAAAACTGCAAAAAATAGTATTTTGGCATTTTTCATAGATGTAATTAAAGATTAACCAATTAACCCAACCCCACTAATTGCATGTCTTTGAGAGTATC